>JAPMUY010002490.1:0-27500 GCA_026901105.3 Galaxias olidus | reverse complement strand
AGTGCCCCTCCCTCTAAGGCTCCCGCACCTAGCCGTTCTCCGCGATCTCCCTTGCCCCCAGCTCAGGAGGGTGTTGTGCTTGGCAGCCAGCAGGATAGAATAGCTAACCGGCCCTGCTGCATCATAGGTTGGCTAACGGCCTTGACGTAGGATTTCGTTCACACCCGCCTGCTCGCTGCCAGAAGCGTAAAGGGGGGCGAGCGAGGGAGAAAAAAGCAAGGATTAATGGGTAAAGAGAGAGCATCTGTTCCAGTTGTCAAGGTCATTAATGATAAACCGTGATAATAAGGGTACTCCAGTGGAATGCCCAATCAAAAGGAGATGGGTATGTGTGTGTCACGCCTCAGGCCTTCATCTCTGTAAACCTGCCTTCTACTCTGGCTCGGCTCTCAGTTCAGTGCTCTGCTGGAGCTCAGCGACTGGCGACCGTCTTCGCTATCGATTAGCACCACCATGATTCCCCCTCATGCTCACAGCTCGCCCGTCTCAAGCTGACCAGAGCTGATGAGTTTCTTTTCTCTCTTTGTCTCTCTCCCTCCCTTTAAAAAACCTTTTTTTTTAATTATTTTTGATTTATGTTCCACTTAGTGAATATAGGCAGACTCGTTACCATGCGCTCTCATCCATACTCCACGTTTTTTTTTCTTTCTCATTAAGACGGAGTTTTCACATTGTTTCTGTTTGCGTTCTCGGAGACTACCTTGATTTGTTTGGGAAAGAGAAGGAGACGAAGGCGGGAATTAGGTCAGGCAGTGTGCAACTACTGGAACAGATGTTCTCGTGTGTCCTCGAACATCCGTAAGGGTGAAATCCTGTGCACTTCCCGTGTAACTGTGCGTGAGGATGGTGACGTTGGTAACCATGCCTGCTGCACACCGCTGTCCTAACCTTCCATACATCCGGCTGGCGTTTTTCATGAACACAATTCTTTTCTTCTCAGAAGCTGAATGTGTCATACACAGGTCGATGCGACTGTGCGACTGTCTCAACGAATGACTACCCGGCTTTATCCAGCTCTAGTGCTAGAAGCCCAACGGAATACACACTTTTACTTTTAAGAGGCCTAGCTGCATCTGAAGCAGATGCCTAATTGATTACTGTACCGAGGGAGCTGTGAGATGTTAGGATTTAGGGTTGACCCGGGAGGAAGGTAGAGAAGGGAACACAAAACAGGGGAAGAGAGGGAGCGACTTTAAAAACAGATATCCGACAATCCTTGTGTGCCCTGATCAACTAGTTTTATATTATCAATATAATCTCATCTAAATATATTGTTTTGTGTTTTATATTCCAAAAGCATAATATATTTTTCAAGACCCCGGAGAAGAACTGATTGCAAAACAGTTTGAAGGCTTTGGGGCTCCATCAAATCATCTAGCTCGAAATTTATTTAGCTTACATTTTTGTTGAAAAGCTGAGCCAGTACAAAAAGATGCTAAAATGCAGAAATTGTGATAAGAGCAATAACTTTCTCAGGCTGCTGGATATGCCTGTAGGTTTTGTGTACACAGGAACATTTTGTGCAACCATAATTTAGACATAACAGTAATACAGATGTAGTGTTACTAATCCGTTTTATAAAAAACCTTCTTACATTTATTAAATACATTTTCCAAGCACAAGCGCCAACCCCCCCTATCCCTCCCTGCTCGCTCTCCCTCTCCCATTTTGGTTTCGGCAGGTTTTGCAGTGTGTTGCAATATCTGCACGGATCATTAGTGTGTGAGGTTTTGGTTGAATGATCCTAAGCCTCCATCCCTGAGTCAGGGCACATACAGTGGGAGGGCTGAGATAAGAAACTAATCTAATTTAATATTTGTCCACATCTTGCATGGTGATAGGCTTTTTCTGGGTAATTATTAAACAGATGGCTTTTCCCGAGGCAAAATCTTACTGAGATTAACACATACAAATTGCCCATTTGGGGGAACACTATGGAAATAATATCTTCAGAAGGAAATAGTTGATGTGACTATATTTTGCATCTCTACTTAGGATATTTAATATGAATGTTGCCTTTCCCAATACTTATTCACATGCAATACACTTGATATATTTATTTGGACACGGCACCAAATTATTCACGGCTTCTTATCTCTGTGGCAGACCTGCGTGACAAAGTCACAAATGTAATACAGCGGGGTTTCCTCATCCATTATGCAATATATAAAAACCTACATTTTTGATTTGGGAGCATAACGAGGCACGTTACGTCAATGTGGATTGAGCCAGAACGCTCGTCCGTGAGTTCTGACGTCTCAGGGCCACTCGCCTCTATATCGGCTCTTGGCAAGATGTGTTATAGAGAAAAAAAAGATCTTTACCTGCTCTATTTCTTCTGACTTGTAGCAGCAGTACACATCTTAGGCCCCGAAGTGTTCTATCATTCCTTATTGTTCAAGTTGTTTTCGTTATTATTATATACTTAAATTAGGTGTTTTTTTACTTATCCAATAAGCACAGAAGAAGTAGTTTAAAATTGTATGTTCTTTCCATATTGCTGGCTATATTTTCCAATACATGTGCAGTTTACAAATAACCGTAATACTTTTGACCGCTGCTTTTGACCACAGCCTAGACTATATTTTATTGACCAATGTGACCTGTTGATGGGACCTGCTGTGATGGTTTGTCAAGTTTTCCAAGTTGCTGTCTCACCTCTAGTTTCTCACTTGTAGTTGCAACAGAGTGTTTTTCACTATTATCTTGGAAAGTCTAAAGCAACATCCGATAGGCCACTGCCATGCACGCACAGGTGAGCCAGAATGGGCCTGAACAACTCTTAAGGAAAGCATCATCGTCTCTCGAGCTCCGTGACCGGTTGGATCGCGAGGAAACATCCGGATTTCCTCAGGGAAAGCGTGGTAGCCCGTGGAGTGGGTTGGAGCCCAGGAGCGCCGGGAGGCCCCTGTAGAAAGACCAGGACCTACTGTAAAACACGTCGGTTCCCCCCCGGGATCCCGACGGGAGGCATCCGGAAATCCGGAAAAAAACTCTTATTTCTTATTCCACGCGCGTCTCTGGCTCGCACACACCTGTGCTGCCACGTTGGCGAACAGCAACACTGTGAAGGAGGAAGCCATAGCAGCGTTATGTGTTCAGCGGCTTGCTAAAAGTAGGTTAGAGCAAGCCCTCGAGCCATGGTCTGCACATGATGAAATGGCTGGCTGACACGATTTCAAAAGTTTTTACACTTAAGAGGCTAACTCGGAACTAAACGGCGCTGTGTTGCTCCCCTTCTCAAAGCAGTTGCAAGAGGTGTGATATGCAGTATATAAGATGTTGGACTTGGTCCCTTAACTTACCAGACGGGATGGAGATTCTAGCCGTGGCAACAAGCTGCCGCCATCATGACAGCTCAGGCTGCCGCTGTGGTGGGTAGGCCAGCTGCCGTCGTCGTTCCCTTTGATGGGAGATGCGGGCGAACTGGCGTGCGGTCTTGTTAGAGGGAGAGGAGGGGAAACGATGACCTTTGCGCCCCTGCCTCCGAGGAAGGGAAAGCAGCGCCGACGTGCCTCGGCGAGCGAAGCCTTGTGTTGATCAAAACACTGTGCCTTACCCACGCGTCTGTCTGGAATTGGGGGAAACACAAGGGTCACATTGGACCACGATATATGGATGCAAATGCACACACACACACACACAATCAAAGGGTGCGTAGTTGCACAAGCACACACGCAAAACGCACACCCACTCCTCCCGTTAGATCTTCCACAATATGCGGCTACGGACGCACACGCTTGATGTAAGGGTGTGCGGTTGTACAAGCACAAGCGCACACTCGCAGACACGCTCACACGCTCCCCGCTCTGTTCTCTCCGGCACCCCGGGAGGAAACCACTCAGAGGATGAAGAGAGTGGAGCCTTTCTCTTTCTCTGCTTGTTGCACTCTGACAGCATCCTGCTGAGTTAAGCACCGGCTGACCAGCCTCTTGTGTGGAGAGGGAGAAAGGGGAAGAGAGAGCGAGAGAGAGAGAGCGAGAGAGAGAGAGAGAGAGAGAGAGAGAGAGAGAGAGAGAGAGAGATGCAAAGAAAGAAAAATAAACAGAAAGGGGGCTCCCTTGAACCAAACGTTAAGAGAGTTCTGTTTGGAAGCATATTACATGTACACACGCACATACACTGACTGGGGCATTGAAGATGGAAGATGTATGGTTCTGTTCCATCTTCAAAACCATAATCCCTATGTAATGTTGTGGGCCAAATGCTTTAATGAAAGACATTGCTGCCAGTCCCGTTTCACTTGTAGCAGCCCGTCTCTTATTCCTAACCCTGTTCCTTGAGGCTGAACGCGAGCAGTAAAGACTCTGACATTTGGGTTAGGAAAGAGATAAAAAAAAGGCAGCTTCTCCCCAGCGTTGGAATGTGTCTCTCTCCTTGTCAGATAGACTTACATTCTCCCCTAATAATCCTGGGAGACGTTAAAAAAAACCTAAAAAAACAGCAACACCTCCCCCCCGCCACTACACCTGCTCCAGAGACCAAATCCTGTCACCACCACTCACGTTAGCCTCTCCTCTGCTGCAGGGGCCGGGAGGGGGGGGGGGGGGGGCAGGGACGTCACGGTGTGCTTTCTCCTGTTCAATGTCAGGAGGGCCTCCGAGGAGGTTCACCTTTCCAGACTCTCTTCAGCAGCCGGCTGGCTGGCTGGCTGGGTAGGAGTTGTGACACTGGGGTGGCGAGCGAGGGCGGCGGGGGTGGGCGGAGCTACGGGCTGGAGGAAGGGGGAGGTCGGGGGGAGGGGTTGGTGGACGCTGAGTTCCGACGGGAGGAATCGTGCCACAGCTCACGCGATGAGTCACTCCCGGGCGGTAGGTAGGCCTCTCCTCCAGCCGATGACCCATGAGGCTGCCATATGCTGGGGGAAGTGTTGAATCATGACATCACGCACGCACGCACGCACACACACACAGCGAGGGCCCCGGCGCGTCAACACTTCCAGGGCCGGAGCTGTTATTACACGGCGGTCACAAGGTTTTGGGAGATGATGGGGCCTTGGGAATGTTGCAGTCTTGAAAGAAAGGAGACAATGAGTTGATTTGTTTCTTCAGCATTGCAATTTCTGTTAAGATGACATTGTGTAACTCATTTGGTTTGCTGTGATATGAGTTGTTCACCTGAGGAGGATATTAGTGCTAATGTAGGTCAGTTGGCATTAAGTGCACATGTATATCTCTGTCTGAGATAAACTACTGCATGTTCTTTCAAATAATTTTTCAACTCCACAGAATGTTTATCTAGGCCTGTAGCCAGTCGTTGGTCTTCATGAATTCCTGACTGAGAAACATCAGTTCTGAGCTGAGAGAACAGGGAGTGTCTATTGTACCCCGAGTGGGGCTCTATACGGCCGAGTGGGGACTATTTTATCACGGTCTCCCTCCACCTGCTCCAGGAAGTTGACTTCACAAGGCCTACTTTCTACTGAGCTGTGATGGTGTTGGACATGACATCAAGAAGGAAACACACAATCCTCGTCATATACCATGAAACTAACCTACTTTGGTTTCAGACATGTCGGTTGTAGCGCAGTGACGCGCAGCGGAACAGAAAAAGCAACATGCCAACGCACTTTCTCAGGTACAAGAACGTTGTTGTTCCTTACCCCATTGATTGGAATAAAAACTTGTTTCTGTTTCCTCAGAGTTTCACCGTGGGGGGTGTAGGCATAGGAGAGAGCGAGAGCGAGAGAGAGAGGTGCACCGCGCCGCTCTTTCATTTCAGGAGAACAGTGGTTGCTGAGAGAGTGCTGATTAGATCGCGCCCGGCGACAGTGATGAATGTGCCCATGAAATATTGAATCTCACTCTCCTTTCCTCTTTCCGCGATTGTTTATTTACGTGCGTTGTGTGCGAGCCAACGTTAATGTGTGTTTGCACACCATTTCACATAAAACCAAGAACGGAGCGGGCGTTGACCTCCTTAACGGTTTGGTCTTCTTCTCGAGTTTGTCCACCGTATGAATCCCGTAGGCGTCGTCTTTTACAGGAGTCATCAAATTAAAGATGGAGATTAGAGTACTGCTGTCTGAAGTGGTTTGTTCACGTGGAAACGGTACGCCGACGTCACTCCTATTATGTTGTCTCCTTTTACACCGTTTGGATGCTGAACAGGCTGACTGGCTTGGGTGAGAGAGATCGGCCTGTTCCTGCCTGTCCATATCAAGACTCCACCAGTTAGGTGAGAGAGATTGGCCTGTTCCTGGCTGTCCATATCAAGACTCCACCAGTTAGGTGAGAGAGATTGGCCTGTTCCTGGCTGTCCAGATCGAGACTCCACCAGTTAGGTGAGAGAGATCGGCCTGTTCCTGGCTGTCCATATCAAGACTCCACCAGTTAGGTGAGAGAGATTGGCCTGTTCCTGGCTGTCCATATCAAGACTCCACCAGTTAGGTGAGAGAGATTGGCCTGTTGGCCTGACTCCACCAGTACCTCACAGTGATAGCTTGCATCCTCCTTCCCAGTCTTAAGGTAGGCTGGTTTGGCACGGTGTTATCAGGATCGGCGCTGCAGTGGAGTCAGTGAGTCCACCACCAACATGTATGTCTCCACCATCATTTAAAATGGACACCATGTGTTTTCATAGAGGGACAATAGACTTCGAAATAGCCGTGGGGCTATTATCCGTGTGGCAATCTACTCTGTTGCTGTTGAGCGTGTGATATGATAGCGTCGCCCGTGGCCCGCTAGTTGTACAGCACCGAGCCTGGGTGATCTTGGCCTTTGGCATTCTTTTTTATACTTACCACTGCGTTTTTCCCCCAGAACCTTTTTGTGGACTCCGGTTTCGTTTCTTTTTTCCTTTTCAAGGAGCAGCCACATTCAGCCTGAGTCAGACGAGCCCCAGTACAGGTGAACTGGCTCAATATGTCGTGCAGACCTTTTAGACATAACCGTCAGAAACGGCTTTAATTGGTGTTTTGCAGCTGCAGCGCATTAAAGATGTGGTAGGCACACACTCAAACACACACAGACGCACGCACACGCACACACACTTGAGCTACGCCTCCTTTACCTCCTCCTCGTTTGTAGTGGTGTAATTAGAGAGGCTCTGGCGGGGTAATTACATGAACCGGCTCACGGCGAGGGGCGGCAGGTGAAAGGAGCCTCCCACAGGAGATACTTTGATGGGACAGGGGTGTGGGGGGGGGGGGGGGGGGGGGCCAGCGGTCCACCGTGTGAACTGTCCTCTGAGGGGGGTTGGTGCGCGTGCCCGTCGCTACGCCCGCTCCCTAGCAGACCGCTGGGTGCCAGCCCAGTGCGAGCGGCCCTGTCCTACCACATTAGAAGGCGCTCTCACGTCCGCTGCTAGCGGGCAGCTGCTGGCCGAACAGGGACAGGGCTCCCTCTGTCTCTCTCTCTCTCTCTCTCTCTCTCTCTCTCCTTCCCGCTCCCGGTCTCTCTGTAGAGGCAGCGCCGTGGGGTTTGCCGTTTAAGTGTGCGTTCTGTTTGTGGGAATTGGGAGTTATTGCCTTTATCGTCTTAACAACCCTATTGTGTCAGGCGGTGGGTTCCACTTCAGAATTCGTGCCTAATAGTCACTGGGTGCACTCTGTCTTTTTCTCTTCCGTCTCTCTCACTTGCCCAAGTCGCTTTCCTCCACCTTCCATATCCAATTTGTCTCCCCGATCAGCCTCCTCCTCCTCTTCCTCCTCCCGTTTCGCTCCCATCCGTCTTATCCAACTGTCCTCTTGACCTTCCTCTCCGCCACCGTCCTTTCAACGTAATTCCATTCTGTAATCCAATCCCGGTCTTATGCCTTTTTCTCGAGTTCCTGCTCCTCCAATCTCCATCATTTCAAACCCCCCCCCCCCCCCCTGTTACGGCAAGCCACGTCAGAGAATAGGTGGAGGCTGATGCTCTGCGCTCCGCCTCAGAGGTTGAGCCTCTGGGCCGTTCGTACACCTTTCTTCAAAGGCAACCCCCCCCCCCTCATTTACTCCCCACTGACTCCCTGACACCCAGCCAGCCTCTTGAGTGTGACTGATCCGGAGGGGCCGTGGTAATTAAAAGAGGCTGATCAAACGCTTTAGAGGAGGAGCCCGGGAGACGCTCCATCCCTCTCTGTTGGACTGGAGGAAGGGCCAGAGACGGGGCCCGTCGGACCTGTTGGCGGGCGCACTGTATGCCGCCACAGACACGGGACCATGCACTTGTAGACGCACACGCAGTGGCAGTTGCGTGCGTTTGCCAGTGGGCCTGTTGCTGGCGGGATTTTGCCGTCGTCCGTGCGTGCGTGTACGGGTTTGTATGTGAGTGGGAGAGGGGAAACATTTCCATCCTTGCCAGATCAAGGGGACTATGTCATCCTTGGAGCGCCGTACAGAGAGGCTTTGTGGGGCCCGTGCAACACGCCCAGGGAACGGGGCTGGGAAGGGGCCACCTTTTATACGCAGTCTGGTTCTGTAGACGTAGCCATGTAGGCTGACTCATGTAGACTAGACACTTAGCTAACCATGATAGACGATCTCTACCATTTTTCCCTTCCCAAAATGTTTCCTTTTTTACGCCCGCACACTTTTTTTCTGTTGTTTCTGGGTCAGGATCCACAGGCAGTGAATACTAAGTGGGCCCCGTGTCTGACTAGCGGCGTTTGGAGGAGGTGAACCAGTGAGGCTCCGGGCCCTGTGCTGGTACCCACGGAGTTATCCGGGGTCCCTCGCCAAGGCCATTGTGGCGGCTCCAGATGACAGTTATCAGAAAGGGCTGGTCCACTGGAGGCACATGATCAGTCCTCACAGCTGTCTCATCTCTGCCTGGGAGCATGTATTTTCAAACAGGAATTGTACATTTATAAATTAAAAAACACGGACATTGTATGCGCAGTCTGATTTTATCCTTAATTTGATGTGTACATAACAGACGGAGGACAATATTTGCTCATATAAAAGGAGGATTAAAGCAGTATGTTGGAATAAATTCAGTTTGTATCATTCCAACGTCCGCTCTTATCCTCATCATGAATTCCGTTCGCTGATTGATGATGTGCACATCTGTCAGTGATAAGATCAGTATTTGGGGGAGTCCCACAGGGATCAATTAAGGTCCTGCCTTGTTTGCCATTATGAAGCATTAGCTGGGTAAACTTGTTCACTAGAGTGCAACTGTTTCTTTCAGTTAATTTTACATTGTCTCCTGGGTTCTGAATATTTTGTCTGCATTATTCAAATATTTTTCCCTGTCGGTCTCTCTAATGCACTGTGGAGGGCATAGGAATGTAAAGGAAGTCTGTTTTCTGCCTTTGGAACGGCATGCATGGCATACACATTGACATTCAACGTATATTGAGACCGACTGTGTTTCAGTTTGTGTATTCAATAGTTTGTATCCCATGTGTGTATTAAACCCATTAAACTGTGTCCATCCTCGTCATTTATTTTGGTTGCGGTCCACTGGGACATCCAACCCGGCAGATCTGTAATAAATTATAATCTCTTCAATTACTCTTCTAAACTTGGGTGGCCGCCTCAATGCAAGCTGCTTACGCCAAAATCAACACCACCTTCAAGGATACTTGCCTGACTACATCTTTATTTTAGTGTCTACTTTGAGGGGGGGTTGTATTACGATAGTGCTGTACTGCCTAACCCGGGATGGATGCACTCGACAGACGTCTGACAAATGGACACACTGTAAACCTGAAGCCGTAAAGAGTGTTTGGCTACCTACCGCTTGTCGTTTTCAAACGTGGGCCTCTGGGCTTCGCTCTCCCGGTGGACGGCTCACTTTCTCTGTTGGTCACATTTCAGTTCAGACCGGAGCTGAACCAACGGGCGTCTCGTTTTCACAGCTCCCCTCTGGTCACGGCGATAAGCCAAACCTAATGTCCCCTAGCAGCCCAGTGGGCAGTTAAAACCGTGCTCTCAAAACACAGCTCATTCCCTGAAGCCACCTCATACAGCCATTTACATAGGCACTATGCGTTCCTCTTCTGTTACTGATATGTACATTGTTTAAGTTTTGACCCTGGGGGGCAGATACGGTGTATTAATGGTTAACTTTTAGCTCCTTGAAATGACCTTCATGCTCTGTGTGCACACAGGGATATTCCTTCCTGCCCCTGATTTCACCCCTTCTAGAGAGTGTTTTCTCTTCAGGTCCCACTCACCCTAATAGCTCAGATCTCTCTCTTTCCATGTAGGTCTAGACCTCCTTTCGCCTCTTCTGGCCCAGTTGACTTTGTAGCTGGGGACAACAGACTTCCCAAAGTCTAAAGCCCGTGTCTATTCAAAGTTCACTATCTCCACCCCGAGGAATAAAACTCCATTAGCGCTCCTGTAGTCCGTTAATTATAGGCCGTTAATTGGACCGCGTCCGTGACATAGTAGTACGGAAAAGCAGATGGGAGTTCTGTACAAACTATAACAGTCACACAAGGAGCGGCTTGACAGCGAGATAAGTTCTAAAGGGAAAGACATAAGACTGGTGTGGTCCCGGAGCCAGCCGCAGACCATGTTGTCTTCCACTTTCTTTTCTGCTACGCTTACGAAGGAACGTACACCCTCTTCTCTGACCTTCTCTGTCACCAGACGGTCTCATCCCCTGATCAATGAGCCGGGCTCTGCCTCACTCAGTTTCTCTCTCTCACACACACACACGCCTCAGATACACAGAGCCTGGAGAACCTGTACTGGCTAAGGCAACAGACTCCCTGGTCGACTATAAGTGCCTCGGCCGTTCCAGGAAAGCCGAGTGGATCCGTTACGGATCGAGGGCTCCAGCTGTGGAAACAGGAACAATGTGACTTGTTTGATTTCTCCTCCCTACTACTCCCTACTACTACTGAGAGCAAGAGATGCTAAGGAGAGTGATCAACTCCCATTGCTGGGGTGTACCGGTCTCCGTTGTCTTCAAAGAGACGTACAGGGGGACGGTATGGACTAGAACGGCCCTTATATACTCTATGTCTGCCATTACTACTCGCCCGCGGAGAAGAAGGGCAGTTCCACAGGGCTGTGTCATAATGGCTGGTGACCAGCTGCTTCACTTTGCGGCCCCGAGGGAAACAAACACACGTTTACACTGGCGTCGTCACGTACAGGATTAGCATGTAGGCTGTGGCTCTTCTGGCTGCGCGGCTCTCTTTCTGTCGCGAGGGCAACCTTGATGTCGGGCTCAACACCCTTTTACCCCCCCCCTTTCCTTTTCCTCACCCTCCCCGTCTGCCGAGTCTATGCATGTTTCTCTCTCTCCCTCTCTCTGTCTCCCTCTTTCTCTATCTCTCTTTCTCTCTCCTCTCTCTCTGTCTTTCTCTCCCTCTCTCTCTCATGAGGATTGGCTGCACATGATGAGCGTGCCGGGGTGATTTTTAGCTGAGGGATGTTGACAGGCTCTGGTCTCTGCTGGCACGTCAACGCGGGGCGGTCCTGATGCTGGGTGACACAGCCAGGGAAGGTGGCGCGGGGGTGGGGGGCGGTTCTGGGGGGGGGGGTGTACTGGCTGCCCAGAGCACACTGCCTCAAGCCTGACTCATCCTGTATCCAGGGGGGGTCCTACAGACATCCAAAGGAAATCCTCGTCCTCTGATAACCCCGTTGGCTAGTTTCTGCGTGGTCACGAAGAATCACAGGTGATTGACCTATTTGGCCTCTGGAAAACGCTGCTTTGTTTGATGTTGGAGACATAGAACGCGTGACTCTACCCAGAGACAGCAGCTTGGGGGGAAACCATTGGTTAAGAGAGGAATGCAGTGCTTCTCCGTCTCCGTACACCACGTCCTCCTCAGCGGAAACAATAACAAACATGGCAGCCCAGCGGACAGAAAAAACATCCTCTTTGTTGGAGTCTTTTTTTCTACCGGGTCACTCGTGTTTTTATAGGAAAGATCCTATAGCAGTTTGGTTTGGGTCCAGCAGTCACACTGGGTCGGCACGTAGACAAACACACAGCCACACACACACACACACACACACACACACACACACACACACACACACAGTTGAATATTTTCTGTAACACTTCTTTCTTTCTTGTTTTCAGGTGCTGGGGAGTCGGGAAAGAGCACCATTGTCAAGCAAATGAAGTATGTCACTCCCATCTCAATGAAGTTCTAAATCTTTTGCATCCCTTTGGTTTCTCTTAGCCATAGACGACTTGTAATATGCATCTGTATACAGTACTTTGCATAGGTTTTACGCAGGGGATGCTGTTTTGAAAGATTTTCACACCAATTATTGATTTGATATAGCTTTGCTTTTCACTCACATTGTATTTTATTAATTGATCAAAAAATGAAGAATTGACATTCATATTTTTTGAAAAGCATTCTTACTTTAAAGCATTATTTTCACACCTGCCTCAAAACTTTGCATGGTACTGTATGTAGGGTGATTTAACCATTGTTAGACCACATTAAATAGATATAATAGATGGGGTGAATACATGACACATATTTGATATCTTTTCTGCATTCGTTCCCTTTGTTTTGTCATGTTTAGCCCCCCCCCCCCCCCCCCCCCTGGACTTGTTTTGCTACTGGGAGAGGGTGAACCTGTGATATTGACAATTTGTGAATTGAGTGGGTGATGTAATGCGGCAGCACTTATCAGTGTGCCTTCAATATGCACAGGCACACATACACACACACACACACACACACACACACACACACACACACACCGCCAGCAGCACCCAAATAGCTCCATTAATCATATTCTTACTTTCATGCTTGCCAGGTCTAAAATCAATTTTTCATAAGTTTACAGCATGCAAGAGGTATCGCTTTACGCTCAGCTATGTCAACACAGACACCATTGTAACGGCAAGGATCCTAAAGCGAGGGGTCAGTTGAACAGCTCTGCCCTTTCCTGAATGGGAGTGGGGTGTGTACAAAGGGATGTCGGCAACACTCCTCTGGCGTTCAAATGCCAGAGTTCACAATGGCAATCCCGATGCCAGAACCACTTTCTATCGTTGGACGGACCACGTAATCTATCACAAGAATCTCGTAGTTCCCAAAAACCATTGCCGTCGAGTTGAGCTATTTCTACAAACGAACGGGTTCAATGGGATCACTAAAACAACAGTCTCCGGGTTAGAACCCAGCAAAATCCTTTGATATTTCTGCTAAACACTGATTAGACAGAATGGTGCCAACATCAGTAAATAAGGGTCCTGTGCTCCTCACTGTGGTGGTACAGTCTGTGCTTCACCTAATGGACCCAGTGCATTTACACACGTAAAGATCTGTGCCCTTCTGAAAATAGTCTTCTCAAGAATTCTCTAGAATTCAGTGTGTGCTCTCTGTCACCCCCCCCCCCTCTCTCTTCTCTTCTCTCTCTCTCTCTTCTCTCTCTCTCTCTCTCTCTCTCTCTCTATCTCTCTCTACTGTCTCCTGCATTCTAATTAAGGCTGAATTGCAGTGTGTCAAACCAATTTACACAAACACAAACACACACACACACACACACACACACACTGCTTTCATTCAGTGAGCTCCTGTGCCTGGCGTGCTCTTAGGTTTGGACCAGTTACACGAGGACACGCCGGATGAATACTAGGAAGTGGAGTCATAGAATTGGAATGTCCGTCAATCAGTCTTCTGTGTGACACCAGATATTTTTACCCTGAAACAATAGCCAAAACTTTCCCTTTGTAAAGCTTGTTTTCTGACTATGCAGGGCTACATGGCTGTGGGCCTATTTTTCACTGACCGCCAGCCCTTACGTCCAAGAGTCCTCATGGTTTATTTTGCGACAGTGTACACAAATGATTCCAAAGCACGTTTAGATTCCCATATCTATTTACGCTGTCCATGTCAATTCATTGTCGCTTTAAAGTAATGCATGAGGCCACGCCAACGCCTCCCTGTGATTAACGAGAGCAATCCTCCGTGTCGTGTGTGACAGTAGTGTTTATCTTAGCGTGTCTCCATGGCAAAACAAGCTAGGGAACCGTTGCCATGGATACCCGTCTTG
Source organism: Galaxias olidus (assembly GCA_026901105.3). Taxonomy (NCBI): domain Eukaryota; kingdom Metazoa; phylum Chordata; class Actinopteri; order Galaxiiformes; family Galaxiidae; genus Galaxias; species Galaxias olidus. The sequence continues at coordinate 13,588 of JAPMUY010002490.1, read as the reverse complement.
TTTTTTTTCTTTGTGTGCATGCGCGCCGACGTGCACTAACGTGTGTGGCGCGGCCCCTCTGCTCTCAGGATCATCCACGAGGACGGCTACTCAGAAGACGAGTGCAAGCAGTACAGAGCCGTGGTGTACAGCAACACCATCCAGTCCATCATGGCCATCGTCAAGGCCATGGCCAACCTCAAGATCAACTACGGCGACGAGGCTCGGCTGGTGAGGCACGCACCGCCCACTCGCCCGCACACACACACTCACACACACGGACACACACAAATTAGTTTTCTCTCTCCGCCTCAAGCTGTATCTGTCTATTTTCTCTTTCTGACACACTCATGCACACACATGCCCTACGTGTGCCAATTCTCCTGTCCGTCAACCGGACGATGGCCACGGGGGCCGGCAGCGCAGCCAAAGGGGCGGCGGCCCCGTAATCACTGGGCCGAGGTTAACGTGACGCCGGCGTCGAGGAGCGAGTGAGGGGGTGAGTTTGTCAGTGTGGGAGTCAGAGCAGCAGTGACTCATGACACCCTCGGCTGCTTCCTGCTGGCGGTGGACAGATGGTGCTCTCCTCTCCCCGTGGCCAGAACAGAACGGACCAGTCCCCTCCGGTCTCCAAATCTCTGCCTAATCCCCCCCCCTCTCCTCCTAATCCCGTAGCTCACACTGTCTTTGATGGGTTCTCCGCTATAATCCGCCAGCAGTGGACGCTGGAGACGGGGTGGAGGAAGTGGAAGAGATACCACCAGGACCCAGATCTGATAGTACCCAGACCTGATAGTACCCAGGTCTGATAGTACCCAGGTCTGATAGTACCCAGACCTGATAGTACCCAGGTCTGATAGTACCCAGGTCTGATAGTACCCAGACCTGATAGTACCCAGGTCTGATAGTACCCAGGTCTGATAGTACCCAGATCTGATAGTACCCAGGTCTGATAGTACCCAGATCTGATAGTACCCAGGTCTGATAGTACCCAGGCCTGATAGTACCCAGGTCTGATAGTACCCAGGTCTGATAGTACCCAGACCTGATTGTGCCCAGGTCTGATAGTACCCAGGTCTGATAGTACCCAGGTCTGATAGTACCCAGATCTGATAGTACCCAGGTCTGATAGTACCCAGATTTGATAGTACCCAGACCTGATAGTACCCAGACCTGATACTACCCAGACCTGATAGTACCCAGCCTGATAGTACCCAGACCTGATAGTACCCAGCCTGATAGTACCCAGACCTGATAGTATCCAGGGCTTATAGTACCCATGTCTGATAGTACCCAGGTCTGATAGTACCCAGACCTGATTGTGCCCAGGTCTGATAGTACCCAGGTCTGATAGTACCCAGGTCTGATAGTACCCAGATCTGATAGTACCCAGGTCTGATAGTACCCAGATTTGATAGTACCCAGACCTGATAGTACCCAAACCTGATACTACCCAGACCTGATAGTACTCAGCCTGATAGTACCCAGACCTGATAGTACCCAGCCTGATAGTACCCAGACCTGATAGTACCCCATTCCGAGGTGCTGAGCTGAAATAGGAGGATGACAGCCGCTTGTATGGGGAAAGGTTTTATTCAAGACGTGATGGCGAGACACTTTCCACCGGCGGGCTTCCGTTGCCGCAGGGGTTTTCTGCGTTCTTTTCTGCAGCGTAGGCAACGGCTCAATTCATTTTCGGCCTCAGAAAGGCTGAGCAAGGCACCCCGTGCAATTAGGAGGCAGCCGTTAAAACAGTCGAGTGGACTGTAGTTTCCGTTTGCACGCCGTATTCTTTTCCTTCCGCTGGAGTTTATATAAGACACAGGCGGCTCTATTTTGGACCGCTGGTTCAAGACACCCTTTTGTTGCAAGCTCATTCTCATGTTCACTAAACTATACAATGCACAGCCCTGGTACGGTGTGAACACATGGAAACAAATACAGTCCTTGTCAGACTCGAAGACCATGACGTCTCCATTCCCAGTCCGCGTTCTCCGGAAAACGTCAGTCCAGGGGACGCGAACGACACACTTTTATTAAGGAATTAATCACGCCGCGTGTGTGTGTGTGTGTGTGTGTGTGTGGAGCGAGGGGACGCTCTACGGAACACTGGCTCCGTCATTAGCGGAAGATGGATGGAGCGAGTCCTCCGTCTCCTCGGCGCTCTCTGTCATATGGTCCAGTGATACCCCGTTCACCCTCCATTGGCTGGCAATTACTGCTCCCACGACCCGTACATCCACATAGAAGGGGCCCACTGTCTAAATGTGTGCCCATGGAAATGGCCTCACACAGGCAATTACACCTAAACCTGCTGATGCATGGACGAACACACCACCTCAGCCAAACATGTATGTACGCTAACACACACACACACACACACACACGCACGCATACACACGCACACATAAAGAAGCGCGCGCACACACGCACGCACGCACACACACACACACACACACACACACACACACACACTCTGCAGGCCAGGAGGGGTGGAGTGAGTCATAGTAGAGCCACTGCCCGTGGAGGAGGCAGAGAACAATAGCGGCTCCACATGCCGTGTCACCCTTCCGGTGGTTTTCCGCTCACTTACACCGAAGGCAAAGGCCGCAGAAAGAACTCAGTCCACCGCCCGTGTACCGACCAGGCGGTGTTTCCATTTGAAACGCAGCCTGTTTTGCGTGGCGTGAAACTCCGACATGCCTGGATTGTTGCGAGGCAGGCCTGCGGGATCAACACGGCGTGTACTCACCGCTCTGCCTCTGCCCTGTCCGTCGACTAAAACCTTCCTCGCACCATGGGTGACGTTTTTAACGGTGTCACTCTGTTGCCGTGTGGCTAGAGACCGTCAGGCAGAGAAGGGTTGTGGCACTGGAAGGTGTCGGGAGGCCCCTTGTCCCATTGTCCTGCCTTTGTCCGAGGACGGTTCGGCGATGGATGGCCCACCGATACACACCTGCCCTCCTTTTATACTCCCATGTCATTTACAGTGCAGAAGATGGCAGAGAGAGCGAGTGGGAGGGAGAGAGAGGAAGAGAGAGCGGGACAGAGAGGGAGAGAGCGAGTGTGTGTGTGTGTGTGTGTGTGTGGGGGGGGGGGGGGTGAGAGAGGGGCGTGGGAGGGAGAGAGAGCGAGTGGGAGGAGACTCTTGGGAGATAGAAACGCCCTGGAGGAAATCTATCTCCTGCCGGTCCCAGACTTTATTACACGCCTCCATTATTCATCAATGTTTGCGGAGCAGTCGGGCCTCCTGTCCACGGCGGCCCATATATCTCCCTCACCCACCTGGCATAGCGGCCCCCTATCCGTCGCCGGGGCACACTAATAGAACTGCTATTTTAGGACATCCCTAGTTTGACCCTTGACCCCCCACTGGCTCATATTGAACCGTTATGTGTGACCTGTCATCTACCCATCTAGTCATGGAAGAGGGTGTCTTTCCAGTCTGGATATAGGCCCTGTGGACGTCCAGACCTGTAAAACGGCAGGGCGCAGGGCCTGCTAACAGTTTGACCTGTGGAGGCGCTGGCATCAAGTGTGTGAGGGTTGTGTTGGTCTTACTGACCTGTTAACAGTTTGACGTGTGGGGGCGCTGGCAGCACTCTGTGAGGGTTGTGTTGGTCTTACTGACCTGTTAACAGTTTGACCTGTGGAGGCGCTGGCAGCACTCTTGTGAGGGTTGTGTTGGTCTTACTGACCTGTTAACAGTTTGACCTGTGGAGGCGCTGGCAGCACTCTTGTGAGGGTTGACTTGTGTGCCTTTCTCTCTCTCTCTGTCTCTCCATCTAAAACGAGTTGTCTGTGGTGGTTCTCGACCTTTGTGGATCACCTGAGCCCCCCTAATGCCCCTGCTCATTGTCGCCCCCTGCAGGACGACGCCCGCCAGCTCTTTGCCCTGTCCGCGGCCGCCGAGGAGCAGGGCCTGCTGCCAGAGGACCTGGCCAAGGTTATGAGGCGGCTGTGGGCCGACGCCGGCATCCAGGGCTGCTTCACCCGGTCGCGCGAGTACCAGCTCAACGACTCGGCAGCATAGTGAGTTTGTGTGTCTGTCCGTCTGGCCTTTGTGTGTGTGTGTGTGTGTGTGTGTGTGTGCGTGTGTGCGTGCGTGCGTGTGTGCGTGTGTGCGTGCGTGTGTTTGTGCGTGTGTGCGCACGTTTGTTTTATGCATGCGTATGCAGATGTGTGCGTGCTAGGTTCAGTTGTAGCTGTGAAGCAGCTGAGCGGAGTCGTGTCGCACGCGCTTCCGTGTAGAGATCCGGACGTGCTGACAGCAGAGAGACCTCAAATGCAAATGCGTTCCGTTCGTTGCTCCCTGTGCGGTTTCCACGCGCAACACAGTCCTGTGGTAGGTGTGTCGTCGACTGATCTTCCTTTGCCTCCAATCTCTCCACAGACCGCCATCTTCACAAAGAACACCCCCTGCCCCCCCACTCGGCTCTCTAAATGCAAATGGGTTCACCCCGAGACAGACAGGCGGGCTTAACCACCTGTTAAACGTGCTCTTTATCTCTCTCTAACCCTATATTTGTATGGTGTGCACCGGAGGAGAAGGCCGCGCACACCTGACTCACGGCCGCCGCGCCCCCTTTTAACACGCCCCGTGGAGAAAGACAGCGACGGACGGGCGGGTTCTGGATGGAGGACGTGGAAGGGGGAGCGTGGTGTTTAGCGCGGCGTGTAGGCTCTCACGGCTGGCCGGGTCCTCCCCTCCCCCCCCCCCCCCGAGGAAACGGCGAGTCTCCCTGCTTCGGAGGAACGCTGTCTTAGGTGCCAGGCTTTGAGGGAGTCCTCTGTGCCTCTGGTCCTGCTTCACCGGGGAGGTCAGAGGAAGGTCTTGTTCTGGCTCCGGAGGGATCGATGGGGATTGTAGTGATGATTGGCCTACAGGATGAGGCTCCGCTGTGGACGGGAACACAACCTGACATGCTCGACGGTGATTGGTTTCTAATTTATATATTTAAGTGCACAGCACACCGCTGTGGGCGGGCTTAATTAGAGGTTGACAGATGGGCTTTTTGATTGATCGCGTACGATCATGAGGACCGACGGGGGAATTTTCTCTGTAGACTGTTGACAGTGGCAGTGGTTTTGCACATAATGGATAGGATCCGCGGAGATTTGCGAGGCTTTGTTCGTAGATTATCCCCAAGAACTGACAGTCGCCTCGGGCCAAGCAATATGGATGTGCTACTCTTTCTGGAGGACATAGCACTACGATCTTGTCTGTGTTGAGCAGTCTAAACCGATCCACGCACTGCACACGGACTCTGTAATATTGACCCGCAGCCTCCCTCAGAGGAGTTAGTGCCAAAAGACGTTCCTTTGTACTGTCCAGCAGCACGTCCTTACGCATTTGCTGATTGGAAGGATGTGCGGTTGTTTTTTGTTTTTTTTAGCTGTTGTTCTTCGACGGCAGCATTGGGTTGCCAGGGTGACCGAGCTTTCCAATTGTCTTGGTCCGGCGCATCTTGACAGGCCTGCCAAACGTGGCCGTTTCCTCCTAATGATGGCCCTACGAGTGACATGCCACACACGAATGGCTTGATTGCTATCATTAGGGTGCATTTCACATGCCTATCTCACCCAGTGCCGGCAGGCCATCTGAATGGCTGGCTGACTGGCAGGCTGGCTGGCAGGCTGAATGGCTGGTCGACTGGTTGGCTGGCAGGCTGACTAGTTGGCTGACTGGCGGCTGGCAGGCTGACTGGTTGGCTGACTGGCTGGCAGGCTGACTGGTTGGCTGACTGGCAGGCTGGCAGTTTGACTGGCTGGCTGACTGATTGGCTGGCAGGCTGGCAGTTTGACTGGTTGGCTGACTGGCTGGCAGGCTGACTGGTTGGCTGACTGGCAGGCTGACTGATTGGCTGGCAGGCTGGCTGACTGTCTGAATGGCCGACTGACTGGCCAGGCGGCCGGAGGCCCCAGATGGGCCCCGCTGATGATGTCATGTTTACGCAAGTAGAGCAGGTTGCCCGTGCCAGACACGGTCCCCCACGGACAAACTCTGGCATCCAAACAAAGAGCCGAGAACCAGGGCTAGAGTCAGAGCGAGGGTTAGAGAAAGACCTAGAACAGAGGAGAGCCCGAGGCCAGGTGTTCTCACCCTGGGTCTGCACCTCCCCTGTGTTGGCTCCTCGGCCACGGTGCACCACGGTCAAGTAGCTTCGTGTGTGTTGCTGTCGGCTGATCTTCCATCTTTCAGTCAGAGGTCTCTGTGGACGGCGCTGCGGGCTCCACAGTGTGACGAAGAGGTCCAATTGCCCACGTTTGTTTCCCGCACAGACATATACATAGCTCATAGACTAAAATGGACGACGACAACAAACAAAACAAAATGTGGGGGGGAACTCAGGTTGCCATAGAAATCTCCGCTTGGAGGGAGCGGGCGCCTCAGCGGCCTGTCATCGCAACTATTGATGGTCCAGCTGGGCCGCGCTGTATCGCGCTCTATTCGAGGGGCAACAGCTTGCTGTAGACTCTGACACGCTAGGTAGCCTAGCTGCAGCGAAAGACATCACTTGGTGTTAGAGTTGCATCAGTTTTGTGTTCATGCCTGAGGGAAGGAGGTAAAAAGGCACCATGTCCACTAACTCAAAACACCAACACACGTTCAGAGCATACACTCACGGAATGTGTTTGCAGCATATCCAGGTTACTCAGTCACTGCTATTGTTGTAACTTAACAGTAGGGGCATTTTGGGTTAGTGTGTGTGTGTGTGTGTGTGTGTGTGTGTGTGTGTGTGTGTGTGTGTGTGTGTGTGTGTGTGTGTGTGTGTGTGTGTGTGTGTGTGTGTGTGTGTGTGTGTGTGTGCGTGTTTCCCTCCCTTCCTTCACGTAATTGTATGCCTTGTGTGTCTCTTACTGGGCAGCTACCTGAATGACCTGGGGAGGATAGCCAAGGCGGACTACATCCCCTCCCAGCAGGACGTGCTGCGGACCCGGGTCAAGACCACGGGCATCGTGGAGACACACTTCACCTTCAAGGACCTGCACTTCAAGTGAGCCCTCCCCGCCCAGGCACTCACTGACTGATCTCCACCTCATTCATGCACTGATTGTTAAATGCCAACGTCGAAATAGTCCATTTCTGTGTTTTCTTTTTTCGTTGGCTCGCGATTTGTGTAACCTCCACGAGAAACCCTTGGTCTATTCTCGTTCACTCTCATCTGTTAATACTAGAGTGCACTCACTGGCCACCTCAGGGGATCTAACAGCTAGGCTGATTTCTGTTCACCATGCTTCTGAAAAGACCGCATCCCCCTCCGAGTTTGTCGGTCACGTGGTGTGTAGGAAGACAGTCTGACAGGCCTAGGTGTGTGTGTCTCCGTGAGGGCTTTGTAGGCTTTAAACAGTCTGACAGGCCTAGGTGTGTCTCCGTAAGGCTTTAAACAGTCTAACAGGCCTAGGTGTGTGTGTCTGTAAGGGTTGTGTAGGCTTTAAACAGTCTGACAGGCCTAGGTGTGTGTGTCTCCGTGAGGGCTGTGTAGGCTTTAAACAGTCTAACAGGCCTAGGTGTGTGTGTCTGTAAGGGCTGTGTAGGCTTTAAACAGTCTGACAGGCCAAGGTGTGTGTGTCTGTAAGGGCTGTGTAGGCTTTAAATAGTCTGACAGGCCTAGGTGTGTGTGTCTCTGTAAGGGCTGTGTAGGCTTTAAACAGTCTGACAGGCCTAGGTGTGTGTGTGTGTGTGTGTGTGTGTGTGGGTGTGTGTGTGTGTGTGTGTGTGTGTGTGTGTGTGTGTGTGTGTGTGTGTGTGTGTGTGTCTGTAAGGGCTGTGTAGGCTTTAAACAGTCTGACAGGCCTAGGTGTGTGTGTGTGTGTGTGTCTCCATAAGGCTTTAAACAGTCTGACAGGCCTAGGTGTGTGTGTGTGTCTCCGTAAGGCTTTAAACAGTCTGACAGGCCTAGGTGTGTGTGTGTGTCTCCGTAAGGCTTTAAACAGTCTGACAGGCCTAGGTGTGTGTCTCCGTGAGGGAAGCGGCCCAGGGCAGGCCTGTGACTTGCCTCCAGATAAACTCTCTTCCCGCTGACATTTACCGTGTGCCACACCAGCCTTCCGCCGGGATGAATAATCCATGGACGCGATCAATAGGGAAGAAAGCCACTCGCTCGGTATTTTTGGTCTGCCGTGGCTATGGAAACGCAAACCGTCTGAAAGTGCGGTGAAAATGGGTCATGTTTGGGATTTGGAACGGCGGCGCCCTGTTCCACTCGACTCGTTTGTGGCTCTCGAGGAAAAACAAATTCACTTTTTTCTCGAGACTCTCACGGGGTCAAGTGGAGGTAACCCAACAAAGGATGTGTTTGCCAGCCCGCGTGGCGTCGAATCGAAACGGGTCTCGCTGTCGACGTGGAAGCAGACCTGGCCGGTCCACCACCACCACCTCACTGTCTACCTCCTCCAGGAGCCCGGGTCCAGGCCGCCGGCCCCCACGGCCTGCCCCCCACAGAGGCTCTCAGAGGTCTACTTGGTCATGGGCTGTTCTCCATGTTGTTCCACCGCGGAGCCACATGTAATCCCCCTCTCCGCCTGCAGCGCTGCCACTGTGGCCCGGTGTTTAGCTCCCGTCTGTGTCCTGCTGCTGCCGCCCCTGAGGGTCTCTCAGAGCGGGCCTGCCGTCACGGACCCCCCCCCCCCCCCCCCTTCGGCTCTTTGTTCTCCCAGCCGCACCTCATGAAAAGTTAATGCCCAGCTAAGGAGGGATTGTCACTTTAGATCTCTTTGTTTTCCCCCGGCCTCCTCCTCTCCGCCGTGAGCCTCAAATCACGGCTCCTGTCAGCCTTTGGTCCTCTTTGTCTTCGCCGTGGTCTCCCGTTAATCCCACACACCTCTCATTTCCTTTTTGTCCTCTACTCTCATCTGTTGATTTATGTCTACCTCTCTCTCTCTCTCTCTCTCTCTCTCTCTCTCTCTCTCTCTCTGTATTTCTCTCTCTCTCTCTTCTCTTTCTCTCTCTCTCTCTCTTTCTCTCTCTCTCTCTCTCTCTCTCTCTCTCTCTCTCTCTGTATTTCTCTCTCCTTCTTTCTCTCTCTCTCTCTCCTTCTTTCTCTCTCTCTCTCTCTCTCTTTCTTTCTCTCTCTCTCTCTCTCTTTGTATCGTAATGTCCTCACTATCGTATTCCCCCTCCCTTATTCACCCCGTCTCTTTTTGGGTCTCTTTCTCTTTGCAGGATGTTTGACGTGGGCGGCCAGCGATCAGAGAGGAAGAAGTGGATCCACTGCTTCGAGGGCGTCACCGCCATCATCTTCTGTGTGGCTCTGAGTGCTTATGACCTTGTGCTGGCTGAGGATGAGGAGATGGTAAGGACCCAGTCACTCATCAATGCACTGCACATGTAATACAGTAGTCCTACGAATAGCTTTATGACCATACAGTAGTCCTATGGATAACTATGTAACCATACAGTAGTCCTACAGATAACTATGTGACAGTAGTCCTACAGATAACTGTGTGACCATATAGTAGTCCTACAGATAACTATGTAACCATATAGTAGTCCTACAGATAACTGTGTGACCATACAGTAGTCCTACAGAAAACTACGTAACCATACAGTAGTCCTACAGATAACTATATGACAGTAGTCCTACAGATAACTATGTAACCATATGGTAGTCCTACAGATAACTATATGACAGTAGTCCTACAGATAACTATGTAACCATATAGTAGTCCTACAGATAACTATATGACCATATAGTAGTCCTACAGATAACTATGTAACCATATAGTAGTCCTACAGATAACGATATGACAGTAGTCCTACAGATAACTATGTAACCATATAGTAGTCCTACAGATAACTATATGACCATATAGTAGTCCTACAGATAACTATGTAACCATATAGTAGTCCTACAGATAACGATATGACAGTAGTCCTACAGATAACTATGTAACCATATAGTAGTCCTACAGATAACTATATGACCATATAGTAGTCCTACAGATAACTATATGGCAGTAGTCCTACAGATAACTATGTAACCATACAGCAGTCCTACAGATAACTATATGGCAGTAGTCCTACAGATAACTATGTAACCATATGGTAGTCCTACAGATAACTATATGGCAGTAGTCCTACAGATAACTATGTAACCATATGGTAGTCCTACAGATAACTATATGGCAGTAGTCCTACTGGTAACTATGTGACCATACAGTAGTCCTACAGATAACTATGTGACCATATAGTAGTCCTACTGGTAACTATGTGACCATACAGTAGTCTCACAGATAACCATGTGACAGTATAGTCCCACAGATAACAATGTGGCCATATATGACAGGACTACTATATATATACTGTATATATATATATGTGTGTGTATATATATATATGTACCATGTGTATCATCCAACAAATATTGTTTTAAAAGAGTATAGCTTTGCTCTGGTGTTAAAACTGCATATGTTGCTATTCTCATCACATGTGACTGACAAATTAGGTGTTTCTAATTTGTAAGGCAGCATTGCCACCTGGTGGTAGCATTGCAGTTCTGTCGCTCAGTGAATGTCCATGGCATTTAATACGGCGTCTCATTGGCCTCCTCACCATTCTAGAACCGAATGCACGAGAGCATGAAGCTGTTTGACTCCATCTGCAACAACAAGTGGTTCACCGAGACCTCCATCATCCTCTTCCTCAACAAGAAGGACCTGTTTGAGGAGAAGATCCCTCGCAGCCCCCTCTCCATCTGCTTCCCAGAGTACTCAGGTACGGAGGGGGTCATTCAGCAGGAGCCTCAGGCTGCACAGAGGGCTGTGATAGCTGCTCAGTCCTCTAACCCATGACCTCCGATAGTACAGTGTACATATCAAAGAGGACCATCAGGTTTAGTCGGACAGAAGCTTTCATGGTGAACTTAAGTCAGCGCACAGCAGATGTAAAAGTGACCTGTCTGAGCGGTCGTTGACCTCGTACGACACACCCTCTCTCTGTTTGTCTCGAAACGCTCCCAGGGGCCAACAAGTACGACGAGGCGGCCAGCTACATCCAGACCAAGTTTGAGGACCTGAACAAGAAGAAGGACAACAAGGAGATCTACACCCACTTCACCTGCGCCACCGACACCAAGAACGTGCAGTTTGTGTTCGACGCCGTCACCGACGTCATCATCAAGAACAACCTGAAGGACTGTGGCCTCTTCTAAGGGGGGGGGGAGAAGAGTCAAGGTAAAGGGCACAGGTTTCCTCTTCTAAGGGGGGCGGGAGAAGAGTCAAGGTAAAGGGCACAGGTTTCCTCTTCTAAGGGGGGCGGGAGAAGAGTCAAGGTAAAGGGCACAGGTTTCCTCTTCTAAGGGGGGCGGGAGAAGAGTCAAGGTAAAGGGCACAGGTTTCCTCTTCTAAGGGGGGGGAGAAGAGTCAAGGTAAAGGGCACAGGTTTCCTCTTCTAAGGGGGGCGGGAGAAGAGTCAAGGTAAAGGGCACAGGTTTCCTCTTCTAAGGGGGGCGGGAGAAGAGTCAAGGTAAAGGGCACAGGTTTCCTCTTCTAAGGGGGGCGGGAGAAGAGTCAAGGTAAAGGGCACAGGTTTCCTCTTCTAAGGGGGGCGGGAGAAGAGTCAAGGTAAAGGGCACAGGTTTCCTCTTCTAAGGGGGGCGGGAGAAGAGTCAAGGTAAAGGGCACAGGTTTCCTCTTCTAAGGGGGGGAGAAGAGTCAAGGTAAAGGGCACAGGTTTCCTCTTCTAAGGGGGCGGGAGAAGAGTCAAGGTAAAGGGCACAGGTTTCCTCCTGAAGGACTGTGGCCTCTTCTAAGGGGGGGGGGCGGGGCCCTGCCAAGGCGTCCAGGTGGGTACAGAATACTGGAAGTCAATTTTAGGTCCATCGACTAAACGTAGTTTGTTTGTCGACGCTCAGTTCCGCATTGGAGCGTTCGAGGAAAGAGATGCCGTCGTTTCCGTGGTTTTTGCTAGAAGGCAGGTCAGGGTTGCCTTTGATTTCTGGGTCGAAGGTCGAAAGGCTCAAACGTTAAAAGTTTAAATTGTTTTTTTACACACCGTAGACCACTGACCATTTCAGGCACAAGAGCAGGACTTCCATTTATTTCTGACCTCCATTGGAATAGAATCCTAGGTTTCTTAACCAGGACCATGTTCCCTGAGCATAGACTGTAAGGTCACTCATATGAAAAGCACTGAGGCCTACGACTCGTCCCTTTGTTTGTCTTGAGTGGGCCATATTTGAAAGAACAAGTGCCTAGAGGTAAAAAGCTATTTTTATTGTTATGTAAACCATGTGCTAGTGCCCTAATACGACCAGACCATACCCCCCCGTCACAGCTGACCTGTTTGCCCAGCCCCCGTCACAGCTGGCCCTATTGCCCAAACAGGCTGGCTCAGAATGGTGGATGGGGTAGGATTGCAGCGGCTTTACCTCCTAAAACTCCTCCCATCTCATCTTAATAAATTGAAAACCGCTTTAGCCACACAGGAACCCTTACACAAACACACACACACACACACACACACACACACATAGACGGTACCTGTTGACGAGTGGTAGAACCGATATTCTGGTGCTTTCCGTCATGGCTCTTAGTGAAGAGCAGCTTGCCCTGATGGCTCTCCTGGTCCTCCTGACATTACGTTTCCTACGGGAGAGGAGGGGTGAGGCGAGGAGGCAGCGGCAGGCTCAGGAGCAGAGGCTCAGGGAGACGGAGAGGCTTAGAGCCATGGAGGCGCTGAGGAGACACGAGACCAACCCGAGACGAAAGCTGCTCCTGTCAGCAGTGTTGGCCCACACGATGGGAGACCGTGAGTGCTAGAGCAGGAATTCCCGACGAACGTCACCCCCTTCGCTCACTCCCATTTCAGACGTCATTTGAAACGAGAATTGCTTCTAAACGTTTTGTGTCTCTTCCCACAGGACAGGAGAGCTGAAGAGCTCGGGATCATCGCGACAGACTCCCACGGCCCTGGGGAAGATTTCCGCTTTTCATAATGAAAATCACGACAAGAGACTGAGTTCCAGGGGCAAAAAAAAAAGCCTTGGAGAATTGCATCTATCACTGAGTCACGTGCACCCCATCCATTTTCCCTGTTCTTTTTTTTCTTTTCTTTGTGAAGTTCATTTTCTTTATTGTAGAGACTGTATTTCATTTGAATGTCACTCATAGTTGTATAGCTAACCACCATTTGAAATTTTTGTTTCTGTCATTTTCATTTTGTTCTGTGTTATTGAATAAAACAAATCTTTTTTATAAACGCATTCACTTTTTGTTCACCATTGTTCCCATTTTGTAACACATTTGATTGCAGAAAGATTTTTTTTAGGGGGAAAAAACAAGCATGGAGAAAAATGGATGAAGGGAATCTTTTCTATTACATGACTTACACAGAACTAATATTCACTGCTGTACAATACTGCATAGTTCTGCATGACTGTCGATAGATAAATTGAATTCATGTCTGTGTCCGTCACCCACTTTGCCGTATTCCTATACTGGAAAGATAATGTACAAATGTCACCTTTAAAAAAATATATCTGCAAAAATAATAACTTGTTAATATGTTTGTCTGATCCAAATACAAATAGTTTTATTTTGTTGAGTTCATTCCAAGTCTTTTGCAGTATGTTTGTGCCTTGATATCGGTTTACACCTGTTCTTTAGA
>JAPMUY010002488.1:0-21963 GCA_026901105.3 Galaxias olidus | reverse complement strand
CAGAGGACAGCGTTAGAAGGGCAGAGAGACGAGCCAGGGATGTAGAAAGTGGAGGATCAGCCAGGAAGGAGTGGGAGGCTAGACAGAATGACCTTCAACAGACGGCACAGGCAGAGCAGGGAGCGAAGAAAAAGGCAGGTGAGACACAGAAGGATCAGGAAAGTGAGAGGGAAGACAGTGAGATATCCTCTGAGGAGGAGGAGCTACGAGAAGGCAGCAGGGTGCAGGTCACCATGACAGGCACAGGAGTAGTGAGGAGGTCGGCCCAAGTTCATAAGCAGAAACGTCACGGTGCGCAGAATAGAGGGGGTCAATTTCCATTAAGAGCCACAGGCACCGGACAGAGATATCAACCATATTGTCTAGCCGATGTAACAGCATTGCGTCAACAGCTGCCCCCCTTGTGCTAGGGGGCGGGGAGGTGGTTGAGAAAAATCACCGCGTAAACCACAGGGACTGTACTGGCAATGGGGGATTTCCGTGCTGTAGCAGCAGCGTGTATGACAGTAGCCGAGTTGAATCAGAAGAAGAGGGGCGCGGATCGAGCGGCACGCACATGAGGAGCCTTTGATGCCTCACTGGCCTCAGATCTGTGCCGCCATGAGAGAGCGTTTCCCCGAGCCCAATCAGGCCCCTATATATAAGTTCCCATGGACTCCTGGCACCCCACCCCGTAAGTACGTTACCGAGGCAAAGAATGCCTGGATAGAACATACCGGTGTCGACCCCGGCGCGCCAGGCCCCCAACAAATTTGGTTTAGAACGGCGGTGCTGGCTGGTCTGCCGGCAGGGGTTAAAAAGGCGTTAGAGGAAGACCCCGATATGCAGGGGGCCACCTCAGAACGTTGGGAGCATCATGTGGTGTACCGCTTGGAGAAGGAACTTGGGAAAGCCTTGGAAGACTCAGCCGAACAGGCAGAGCTCCAGAAACAATTGGTAAAGTTACAGTTGGGTGAGCAGAGGCGGAAGGCCGCTGCGGGAAAGCAACAGAAAGTAATGGTCCAACAAGGGGGAGGGGAGCAGGCGAGTTGGGAGGAACCTAGTCGAGAACAGGGGTCTAGTGGCCCCGCACCCGCCCGACCTCCAATGAGGGGGCGCGGGGGCTATCAGTGGGGACCCCAGAGAGGGGGAGGCAGCGGAGCCAGGGCCCAAGGGCAGGGGCAATGGGGAGTGTGTTATATCTGCGGGGACCCCAACCACTAGGTCAGATTGTGCCCTCGGTGGTACGGGCAGCAGCATGGCAGAGGAAGGGGCAGAGACAGGCCCCCAACCCGGAAATGGCCCCTCCTGGACAATATCCAATGTCAGGGTGGAACCCAGATGGGTCCTACCATGCATGAGACACCCCACAGAGTACCCAACCAGAAGGGGAGACGGCAGAGCCCTTCCTGGAAGCCATCGTGCTTAACAAGACCCTGCCATTTTTGGTAGACACGGGGGCAACTTTTTCCACCATTCAAGAACAACCCCCACCGAAACATATGTCTCATCGTTCTGTCCAGGTGGTTGGATTCTCAAATGACAAACTTTGCCATTAACGAAACCCATTCCTGTAAGGGTGGGACCACAGACTATATTGCATTCCTTGGCCGTCTCTAAACAAGTGCCAGTGAATTTACTAGGACGAGATTTGCTCACCGCCCTTGGGGCGTCCATTTTGTGCGGCCCGGAGGGCCTGGTGGTGACGTTACCCGATGGGACGGCTTTGCCCTGCAGAGACACGGTCAAAACCTATGGCCAGTGGCTGTTGGCCCCGCCCACTACCCCCACTGAAGCTTGGGCGGACATTTACTGGGGCCTGGTGGAGCCAGGGGTTCCTGGATCCACTGGCATTCTCTCTAGCTTCCGTGCCTGGCAGCCCTGGATAATGCTGCTTGAGCCTTATATCTCCCCCGCTGACCCCTATCATCTAACGCTATCTTATGATTTGTCTAGTAACACGGGGTATGAAACCCGATTTGAGTTACAACTTGAGGGGACGCAGTGGCAGGTTACATCATCTGCACTATATGTTGGTCCCGAGGGGGTGGCAGCACACACCCACCTAAACCAGGACCAAGACCCCTGGTACAAAATGGCCAATGAAGCGGTTCCGCACATTTCCCTCGCTCTCCACCCCTCCCATCAGGCTAAAGAATTGGGTCCCATGGTGAAACGCGCCGTTCAGGCTGCAGACTGGGGACAGACCCAGCTGCCCTCTGTTCACTTCTCTCCCACCTGTAAGACCTATAGAATAACATTAGACATACCTGTCCTAGATACACTCACCTTAGAACACGCTACGGTCTCGAGAACACACGGTAGGGAACAAATGGACCACCCCTCGGTGGCCGCCATGCTTCAACACCTACCCACCTTGATATGGTCAACAGGTCCCACGGACGTGGGCTTGACCAATTGCCCCCCCTGTACGTTTAATCTCACTCCAGGGCCTCCCATTTGGCGCCCCCAATATGGTCATAAACCAGGCGCAGAGGAGGGGATAGCAGAGACGGTGTGGGGCCTGCTGGAGTCGGGGGTCCTTGAACCTTCCACCTCCCAGTGGAACACACCCATTCTTCCCGTAGAGAAAACAACAGGCAAATGGCGGATGGCTCATGATTTAAGGGCAATTAATGCCCGTCTAGCCACGCCCACGGTTCCCGTCCCTAATCCATACACTGCTTTGACTAACCTAGCCCCAGACCAAAAGTGGTTCACTGTAATGGACTTAGCTAATGCATTCTTCTGTTTACCCTTACATCCTGATTTGAGAGATGTGTTTTCATTTACATTCCAGGGGACTCAACTGCGATACACCCGCGTGCCACAAGGGTTCGCCCTATCCCCAGGACTGTTTAACCAAATACTGCGGGGTATACTGGACAAGGTCCAACTGCCCCAAGGCACCACCCTTATTCAATATGTCGACGACCTCTTAATCGCCTCCACGTCATCTCAAATGTGTCTTACCGCCACGTTAAGTGTCTTAAAGGCTCTGGGGGAGGCGGGGTTTAAGGTCAGTAGGTCCAAATTACAAGCGGTCCGCACACAGGTATCCTTTCTCGGCCGGGTCCTGTCCGCGTCGGGAGCAGGGCTATCGTCGGCCCACCGTTCCACCATTCTTCACTACCCTAGACCAATTACTGTACAGGATATGCTGTCCTTCCTAGGCCTGACGGGATATAGCTGCCAATATGTGTCAGATTATGCCGGTTTGACAACCCGCTTGCAGCTGCTGATCAATAAACAAGGCATGCGGAACCTGAAGGCGAGCCTAATATGGGATGAGGCGGCCGAGCGGGCATTCATTGCATTAAAGCAACAACTGGCCCAGGCCTCCGCTCTCGCCCTGCCGGATTACACAGCTCCTTTTTATTTAGATGTTTCTGAAACAGGGGACGTGGCGAATGGGGTTCTGTTTCAGAGAAAAGGGGGAAGGAGAGTACTGATGAATGTTAGCATAACACTGGATGCACTGGAAAGGAGGCACCCCCCATGCACAAGGCATGCGGCGGGAGTGGCAAGACTGATTGGGAAAACAGCACACATGGTACAGGGACATGCACTGCAGATACTCACCACCCACACAGTAGTGGCATATGTAAACTCGGCAATGTTTACAATGACCTCACTAAGACAGAACAGACTCCATAAAATTTTGACCGCACCAAACCTGACATTCACACATGAGGGCATTAACATGGCGGACCACATGAGAGAGGGAGAACCCCACCAATGCCAGGCGGTAGTGGCTAGAACGGGGAAAGCCAGGGCCGACCTACAGGCAGAACCATTGGATGAGGGCTTAGTGGTGTTCACAGATGGATGTTGCTATAGGGACCCAGAGAAAGGATTACAGGCAGGTTGGGCAGTGGTAACAGAGAGTGGAGAGGAGTACGAGGAAGTCGCTACAGGGAAAGTGGAGCAACAGCCCTCAGCTCAGAAAGCAGAAGTTTTAGCGGTGGTAAAGGCGTTGGAGTGGGGGAAGGGCAAAGCACTCACAGTCTATACTGACTCAGCGTATGCCTGCGCAGCAGCCCATGTCGAGTTGGCCCAGTGGGAGAGAGGAGGCTACCTCACAGCAGGAGGAAAACCAATTCGACATGAGCAAGAGATGAGGGCGATGGCCAAGGCTTTGAAAGGTCCAGAAAGAGTAGCCATTGTGAAATGTAAAGGGCATGACAGCTCAGGGACTAGGGTGGCCCGAGGGAACAATGAAGCGGATCAGGCAGCCAAAAGGGCAGCAGGATATGAGGGGAGCCCAGGAAGAATGATGGTTAGCGTAGAACAGGAGCTGGCCCCCCCGGTAAGTATGACCCTTATTCAGGAAGAGCAAGCGAAGGAATCACCAGAGGGTAAGAACATGTGGAGACAGAGAGGGGGGGTTGTCATGAGGGTATTTGGCGAGGGCCCCAAGGGAGGCCAGCATTACCATCCACTATGTTAGCCTCAGTGATGAACGAGGCCCACGGGCAGGGGCATTGTGGGCACACCCAAATGAATCTAAATCTGTGCCACTGGTGGCACCCATTCATGACACACAGGAGCAGGAGCATGTTCGGGAATGTCAGGTATGTACTCACTATAACCCCAGACCAACGGTGAAACCAGAGATGGGCAGGTTTCCGTTGGACCCTGTGCCAGGTAGGGAGATAATCATAGACTACACCGACATGAACGACAGAGTCCGGGGATACAGGTATGTATTAGTCTGTGTGGACGCATTCACCGGATGGCCAGAGGCATGGCCAGCCAAAAGAGAGGATGCAGGTACAGTAATCAAATGCCTAGTCAACCATTACATTCCACGACACGGGTTTCCCCGGAAGGTAAGATCAGACAATGGAAGCCACTTTAAAAACAAAGACCTCAATCAAGTCGAGGGGATGTTGGGGTTAAAACACAAGTTCGGAGCAGTGTATCACCCTCAATCACAGGGAAAGGTAGAGAGAATGAATGGCAACCTGAAACAGAAATTAGGGAAAGTATGTGCCACCACCGGATTGAACTGGGTTGACGCGTTACCATTGGCCCTTATGGCAGTACGGTGCTCGGTGAATCAAAGCACGGGGTTTACCCCTTATGAGCTGAGTACGGGGCGCCAGTTTCCGAGCCCTTTGGCCGGCACCAATATGGAAGGGTACCATGTGGACCCTTACAACCAGCCGGCCAGGGAGGCGCCGGAAAACGCAGTTCCGAGGAGAGATCTGAAACCAGAAATGTATTATAACCAGCTTCGAGCACTTGTGCTAAGCTTTTCCAAACAGGTTGCTGAGACCAGAGAGTGGGGATTCTGCGAAGGTGAGCCTCTGCCTACCGCCCGGTGGGTGCTCCTCCGAGTGATAAAGAGGAAGTGGAAAGAGCCCAGGTGGACCGGCCCTTGGGAGGTGACAGAGAGGACCGAGCACGCCGTGAGGCTGAAAGGCCGAGGAGAGACGTGGTACCACTGGAGCCAATGTGCTGAGGCGCTGGAACCGGCTCGGAGCCTGAAAGAAATATGGTCAGACCTGAAAAAGGGGGCAGAATAATCCCCCGGTCC
The DNA here is from genome assembly GCA_026901105.3 of Galaxias olidus. Classification (NCBI taxonomy): domain Eukaryota; kingdom Metazoa; phylum Chordata; class Actinopteri; order Galaxiiformes; family Galaxiidae; genus Galaxias; species Galaxias olidus. The sequence goes on along the minus strand of JAPMUY010002488.1, from coordinate 16,442 downwards.
GACGCCATGCTCAAAGGGTAGTCTACCCCGGAGAGTGAAGATTTTTCCCCTTTCAGATAACGACGCAGCGACCCCAGAAGGAAACCAGCTCGGGAGAAGAGGTTCTTCCTCCCGCCACCAGAAGGAGGGTCCGGCCCGAAAGAAATCCCTGCAGATACACACACAGATACACACACAGATACACACTCATACGGACATTCACACACACATACACACGCTTTACCCACTAGGGGCATCATATTGGTTGTCTAATGAATGTGTGCTTAATACTCAAGCTTTTAATAGAAGTGATAAAATGGGATTCTGGATTGTGCTGCTTGGCTTATGCATAGTGGGAGGGACTTATGGGGACACCTGTTTGGCGCAGTATAAAGGGGTAAACATATCCTATGTGAAGGGGGGCAACACGGGTTTCAGTTTCGATTTATGCGACGTAGTAGATTGCGGGAAGTACGAGAGCGCCTACCGAGGGTATGACGCCTATCTGTGTGTCCATATGACAATCGGAGGGGGTTGGTGTCGCAGCTGGGATTGGGTGTTCGCCTGGACGGGGGTCGGATGGGCGCCCCAGCAGCCGGCCGAGAATCGGGTAAGTGCGGCCCTAAAGATCCAGTTACATCGACGTGCGTACACCGGGACAGGGAGATACAACGGCATGATGCTTAACATCAAGAACCTGAGTCAGTCGCTAGTTCCGTCAGGGGGCCCTTGCAGTTCCGGCCCCAATGTGTTTTATTTAGTATTAGGAATCGATCTGACAGGAAGGGACCAGATGGGCCTGATCAGAGTTAATTTGATAGATCCTCCAAAGGCTCAGGCCGGTGCTGCCACGGGAACTAGTTCTCCCGCCGTGCCGGAGAAATCCAAAGACCCCCCCAGAAACCCCCGGTGGTCATGATCCCCCACTCCGGATGCCCCTGCTAGAATCAGACGAGACGGACGAAGTCGTGTGATCAGACTGGGTCTGATCAAAAGGGGGAATTGTGGAAAATTACAGCTTAGTCCACCCTGCAGACGGAGAGCACACGCACTCTTCTGCTGCTGTCTGGCGACAACAGATAAGACACACAGTGAGGAGACCGACCTTGGGGGGAAGAGGGACCACCTGTTTGAACCGGTTCACAGGGGGGGGGGGGGCAGCAGCTTGCTTGCTTGCTGTGTAGGAACTAGATAGTATATGAAAGAGAGAGAGAATAGAATTGGTCAGAACTGAGCTCACGCGGCGCCGCTTCTGCTTGCTTCCCAGATACCCCACATTTTGTGCTGTACCTGCAAGGTAATTATGGGCAATATATGTTAACCTAGACAATTAGACATTAGTGATACATTAAACGAGTGATTTAAATATTTTATTCCTGTGTGTGTGAGTCGTTCTTTCCACCACCAACGGACTCGGGCGAAGTCGGAGAACTTCTACAGACTACAAAATACATTTTCCTTTGCTCAGCATTAGTTACTATTTGCGCAAAGTTACATTCATCCTCGAAATTATCCCTTCATGCGCACAGAATTGTGGCACAAATATAACACCATAAAATTCAGCCTCTTGTAGAGTGTAGTCCTGCTTGGTTTGTTCGGTGAATGGTTGTAAAGATTTACAAAGAATATGTTTAGAACATAATTTGTCAAGCACAGGGACGTTATTGCATATTTGCCCACCGGTTACGGAAAATGTTTAATATTCAAGTGGATCCATTGGTAAAAGCAAATTACCATATAAGAAGCTAATTTAACGTGACTGTATTGTGTGAAATTTCACACTAGCAAAGATAATTATTGCAAGTTGCATTATTATTTCATCATGTTACCATGTCCGAGCATCTAATCTTTGGATTAGTTCCAACTAATTTAGCACCCCAATCAAGCCAAACATATCGTAGGGTGACCAGACGTCCCGTTTTTCCCGGGACAGTCCCGTATTTTAGCCCCTAGTCACGATTTGTCCCGTATTTCAGTTGTCCCGATTTTTCAATGGGTATTCTAACTGTAATTTCACGTATTGTGGGTTCACATTGCATTGCCCACAGTCCTACCTGCTGCGCCACAGACATTGTATACACACAGTGAGTGCACAGTTTATCAGCACCAATCACATCATATCATAAACAAAAATCTATCCAATCCCTGCCCCACCACCAGCCTGACTGCGCAGCGCGCGCTCCTAATTGAAATGGAGTGGGAATATTTCATGTTTAGGCCTAGGGTAGCTGTTGATATTGAGCTAGAACGAAAGGTTAGCTAGCTGCCTAATAGGTAAATATGTCACAAAAACTAAATTAAGTAAGGAATAAAGGCTTTCTTTGTTTATATTAAGGATATTTAGATGGTTGTCACTGTATGATTATCACCATCTATAGTATAACATGCCTGGGCTAGTGATGTGTGAGTAGCGCCGTCTGCTACTGTAAAGTTCTGGTGATGTGTCTGTCGCGCCGTCTACTACGGTAACTGGAGATGTAATAATTCATTTCACATTTTAAGCACTTTACACAAATTGGTCGCCATCTAATTACACACAACGAACAATGAACGGACTGACAGCTATCAAACACATCTCTCAGTCTGAGTTTTTGACAGACTTGCTTACACAGACCGACCCCAGGGGAATTGGCAGTGACTGGTCAGGGCACTGGTCGGAAAATGGAGCATGTTTTTTGATGGTGGGAGGAAACCTACACAAACACAGAGAGAACATGCAAACTCCACACAGAAAGGCGGTGGGGTCAGGTGGGGTCTGAACCCAGGACCTTCTTGCTGTGAGGCACCAGTGCTAAACACTGAGCCACCGTGCTGCCCATACATGAGTAGCGTCAACTACTGTACCTGGTGATGTGTGTGAGTAGTGCGGTCTACTACTGTAACTGGTGATTTGTCTTAGTTGCGCCGTCTACTACTGTACCCTAGTGTGTGTGTTCACACATAAAGTTAGGCCCAAAAATATTTGGACAGTGACACAAGTTTTGTTATTTTAGCTGTTTACGAAAACATATTCAGGATACAATTATATAATCAATATGGGCTTAAAGCGCAGACTCTCAGCTGTAATTTGAGAGTATTCACATCCAAATTGGAGCAAGGGTTTAGGAATTACAGCTCTTTAATACGTAGCCGCCTCTTTTTCAAGGGACCAAAAGTAATTGGACAATTGACTCAGAAGGCTGCAAAAAAAATAACAACGCTGCATGGGCTCTTCCCTCATTAACCTGTCATCAATTAAGCAGTTAAAAGGTCTGGAGTTGATTCCAGGTGTGGCGTTTGCATTTGGAAGCTGTTGCTGTGAACACACAACATGCGGTCAAAGGAGCTCTCAATGGAGGTGAAACAGACCATCCTGAGGCTGAAAAAAAAGAAGAAATCCATCAGAGAGATAGCAGAAATGTTAGGAGTGGCCAAAACAACAGTTTGGTACAATCTGAGAATAAAAGAGTGCACTGGTGAGCTTGGGAACTCAAAAAGGCCTGGACGTCCACGGAAGACAACAGTGGTGGATGATCGCAGAATCCTTTCCATGGTGAAGAAAAACCCCTTCACAACATCCACTCAAGTGAAGAACACTCTCCAGGAAGTAGGTGTATCAGTATCTAAGTCTACCATAAAGAGAAGACTTCATGAGAGTAAATACAAAGGATTCACCACAAGGTGCAAACCATTAATCAGCCTAAAAAATAGAAAGGCCAGAATTGACTTTGCCAAAAAACACCTGAAGAAGCCAACCCAGTTCTGGAACAGCATTCTTTGGACAGATGAGACTAAGATCAACCTGTACCAGAATGATGGGAAGAGGAAAGTTTGGAGGAGAATTGGAACAGCTCATGATCCAAAGCACACCACATCTTCTGTAAAACATGGTGGAGGCAGTGTGATGGCATGGGCATGCATGGCTTCCAATGGCACTGGGTCACTTGTGTTTATTGATGATGTGACAAAAGACAGAAGCAGCCGGATGAATTCTGAAGTGTATAGGGATATACTTTCTGCTCAGATTCAGCCAAATGCAGCAAAGTTGATTGGACGGCGCTTCACAGTACAGATGGACAATGACCCAAAACATACTGCAAAAGCAACCCAGGAGTTTTTTAAAGCAAAGAAGTAGAAATTTCTGCAATGGCCGAGTCAATCACCAGATCTCAACCCAATCGAGCATGCATTTCACTTGCTCAAGACAAAACTTAAGGCAGAAAGACCCACAAACAAGCAACAACTGAAGACCGCTGCAGTAAAGGCCTGGCAAAGCATCACAAAGGAGGAAACCCAGTGTTTGGTGATGTCCATGGGTTCCAGACTTCAGGCAGTCATTGCCTGCAAAGGATTCTCAACAAAATATTGAAAAGTAACATTTTACTTGGGGTTATGTTTATTTGTCCAATTACTTTTGAGCCCCTGAAATGAGGAGCGTTTGTATAAAAATAGCTACAATTCCTACATGTTTAATCATATATTTTTGTTCAACCCCTTGAATTAAACCTTAAAGTCTGCACTTCAATTCCGTTGTAGTTGTTTCATTTCAAATCCAATGTGGTGGCATGCAGAGCCCAAATCATGAAGATTGTGTCACTGTCCAAATATTTTTGGGCCTAACTGTATGTATGCATAAGTTCAAAATTAATATCCATAATTCACAGAAATTCAGGAAACGGCCTTGAATTTGTCCCAAAAGAATTCTAGGGGACACCTGTCCCGTATTTGACTCCTGGGAATCTGGTCAGTACAATATACAAATCAGGATGCAATAAACATAGGGCATAAATCTTATTTTTCTCCCTTTGAGTTTGACTAATTACTCTTGTCTTGTCATGTTTTTATTTACAGGAGAAGGACAGGGGGTTGAAGTTCCTTTTAGAGAGCAGTGTGGAAAAGTTGGCAAATTAAGATATTTTACCCTGTTCTGTGCCAGTCCTGGAAATTACTGCCACAGCCTCCAAAGCCATGAGATAGAAGTTGAGGAAAAGCCCTGGAACGCAGCAATCTTTAGAACTTGTTATAAACCCAAACAGGGACAACATCAGGCTTGCTAGAAAATTTGTATTCTCTAATCCAGCCAACACTTTTGCATGGTTTTGCCAGGAGCTAGAAAGCAAGTGCTCAAGAACAGAAAAGGTAGTAATATAGTGTAAGAGTATAGCTGAGTGCTTACTGCTTTAGTTTTACCAGTAGGTGCCAAATATGTGTCTGCAAACCGGTGGACATGTACCATTCAGAGACACCAGCGGATGTCAAACTGAATATTATGCACTCAATCCAATACCCATTATTTCTTCTCAGTTGTAATTGCGCAATAGACATCTGACAACACTTGTGCAAACGAGTCTTAAGTTGGGTGATATAAAATACTTAAGTAAACAAAAACATGACAGGGGAAAACAATGGTATTGATTGTTAAAATTACCAAAGTACGTTGTGAAATAAAGAGACATCTGACAACATGAGTGCAAAAAGGTAAGATAAATATAGGTCAAGAAAAAGCTTGAGCTGGGGATGATTTGAAATTGTCTGGAGATCCAGGAGGTAACTAGCCTTTATGTTTTAACTGTAGTTCTAAAAAAGTAACATCTTTATTGTCTCTCCTATTTCCTGAAGTATGCTGTCTAGTAAAACCGCAATTTTTTTAAATAGCTTAATTTGTCTCTGTCTTAAATGTTCTGGTATATTCAGAAAATGTGTGCCAGCTTCATTCCAGTGGCACTGGAAACTGAGGGATGGCCATCAATGCGCATCCTTTTACAGCACTGCTGAGTATTTGATTACATGGGTAAAGTAGTCTCCAGATAAAACATAGCCAAAACACAGAGTTGCTCACATACAGACAGAATGACTGACCGTACACATCCTTGCCATCATAGGGAGAATGCATGATGTTCTTATCCAGTTCTGCAAATGTGAAGCAGAGGCAGTGGCTTTGGTCAGGTAAGGTACATCACAATATTTAGTAAGCATTATTCACATAATGTACCTCTAACGCGTAGTCATATATCCGAGCAGTCTGTATTCACAGTGTATGGATATACTACATCTACGATGACCCCATTGCACACAAATGGATTAGACTCAGTCAAGATGACATACTGGAAGGGTCTTCACTTGGTACAGTTGTTTTGCACACGCCACATTTCCGTCTGGTCTTTGATTATGTTTAGGTACACGCTGTGGCCATGCACACACCGCCAACCTCAGACCGCAGTGGCTTGCTCCCTTCTTAAGCAGATGGCCAGTTTACAGCTTGAGAGTGGCGTGTCTTTGAAAGCCATTTGCCAGGCTCTCAATTTTCCTCAAACAGTACGTCACCGCCACATATGACAGTTTTATGTCCTCACTCACTTGCAAGCCAAATAACTAAATTACCTTATTCATTTCAGCGACAAGACCTTTATACGGGGCTTATCAACAAGGCTTTTGAGGAATTTAGACATATAATGTCGGAGGTTGATGTGGCACAGTGTCTTGCCCCAAAGTCTTCCAATGGTATCCAGTGCCCACTTTGCTCTCAGGTATTTTGCTGCAACTGGGGCGAATAGCAATGACATATACCTAGATTTTTTAACTCAGCCCTGATTTCAAAAACACAAACAAAAATAAATTTATATTCAACCTAGAATAATATAAGTATGATGTTGATGGACGGATTACAAAGGAATGCTTTTTGCTGTCCAAAGTGCTTTACAAAGTACTCACATTGCAGCTATTTGTGCATCTTTCAGGAAAATGGTACTGTTGTGCTTCAGCAGATGCTTTGATAGGTTTGCCAAGAAAAATGTACTTTGGAACAAGTCTTGAGCAACCAAAGCATGGCAATAAGTATTTTGCCAAACAAAGGGCCGTTGATGACTTTGTTGGTTCACATGCATCACAAAACGGGGTAAGTGAATTTAACATCAGTATTTTAAGTATTTTCTACATGCCCTATGCATCTCCAAGTGTATGAGAAGCTCTATTGGAGCAGATCAATTAGACCCGTATCTGCTAAAGCTTTCAGCCCCCTTCATAGCCAAGCCCCTGACACATATTTTTTATTTAACAATCACTTCTGGTTTAATACCTAAAATATGGAAATCAGCTCTGGTTACTCCTTTACATAAAGGGGGGGGGGGGGGGGGGTGCAAGTGACTTAAATAATAACAGACCTATCTCCAAACTCCCATGTATAGCAAAGATGTTGGAACATCTTGTAAATGAACAGCTTTTTGCTTTCTTGTCCACTAATAATATTGTAAGCCCTTTTCAGTCAGGTTTCAGAGCTGGTCATAGTACAGCAGCTACTTTTATAGTAAATTATATAGTTACTGTTCTTGATGATAAGAAACATTGTGCTACTTTATTATTGATTTGTCAAAGGCTTTTGATACAGTTAATCACAGATTACTTCTGCATAGGTTAGCCTTGCTGGGATTTGATGATGCAGCCTTTACATGGTTTCAAGACTATCTCTGATAGAACACAGTGCATACATGCTAAAGGTTTGAAATCAAAGGTTGTAGTATGGTATATTTAGTGTTAAAAAGTAGATACCTTTTTTGTAATCAAGTATATGTAATCAATATTAAAGGTTAGTAGGCAAGCATACAATAGTTTACTATTAGTTTTAAATAACCATAAGATTAGAGAAAATTTGAGTAGACAAAGTATGGGGTGAAGCATTGGTGAGCAAATGCAGGCCCCAGGATACTTAAGGGCACCAAATGGAGGTAGAACAGAGAGGACTGCAGGAAGCTGAGAGTCGTAAAAGTAAACATGATAGGAAACCTAGAATGATTATAACAGACTCTTACAAGACTTCATTGTTATTACCCTGAGAAAAGATGAGCGTTCGAGGTAAACAGATGCCGAGAGTGAACAGACCAATAAAGAGAAGAGGGGGCCAGTTGTAAAACGGAGACAAGAGGGATACTAAAGTTCCTAGCAAGGAGACGTCCTGGGGTGTTTGAGAACACATGGGGCTTACTTGGAAAATTGGGGAGTGACCAAAAGTAGTGGGATGAATTGACTTGAATGTGATGTATAAAAAGATGAACTGTGAATGCACAATTTAGGTGGGACTATGCAGACCTCCACTGGGTCTTTTCTATGTTGAATAAAACCTACTCATAATAAATAAACTTTGGCTTTCCAATATTTTGTATCGGGTTGTAATCTTCTAATTGAAAATATACAACATTAGCCATAGAAAATGGTGTGCCACAAGGTTCGGTATTAGGTCCTACATTATTTACACTTTATATTAATGATATATGTGCCTCTGAAAAAGACTTTAAAGTACATTTATATGCAAATGATACCATTCTTTATTCCTGTGCTCCATCCATGGAACAGGCAATGTCAAACCTGACAAGGGCATTTAATTGTGTACAGAAATCCCTTAGAAATCTAAGATTATTCCTTAATGTGTCAAAGACTAAATATATGCTTTTCTCAAGGGCCAAAAAGTTAGATTGTAAGGCATATAACATTTGCTCCCTTAATGGGGCCCAAATTGAGCGTGCTGCAGTTTACAAATACTTGGGAATTTCACTAGATGAAAAGTTATCATTTAAGACGCATACACTCACAAAGATGAGGATCAGACTTGGAGCTCTATCTAGAAAAAGGTCATGCTTTTCACTTGAAAATAGAAAGACAATTGTAAAATCTACTCTCTTGTCAGTCATGGATTATGGTGATATTGTGTATATGCATGCAGCCCCAACTATTCTATAAGTCCCTTAATGCAGTTTACCACAGTGCTTTGCGTTTTGTAACTGGGGATGGTTTTAGAGCTCGTCATTGTACACTGTACAAAAGTAGGATGGTATATTACTTGGACTTACTCGGGCAGCATGATGGCTCAGTGGTTAGCACTGTTGCCTCACAGCAACAAGGACCTTGGTTCAAACCCCAGCGGACCAAAGGGCTTTTCTGTGTGGAGTTTGCATGTTCTCCCTGTGTTTGTGTGGGTTTCCTCCCATCATCAAAAACATGCTCCATCCTCCTACCAGTGCCCTGTTCAGTCGCTGTCAATTCAATGTCGTTTGTTCAAGCCAGGCTTTTTCTATTAAGCGCCGATTTCATTAGCTAGATAAGCTAGATAAGCGAAAAGCCTGGCTTATTTAGATAAATCTCGCAAATTTTAGTGAGAGATCCGTGACATTACTGTGGTTTATACGAATCCCTGCTCAGTTACCAAGGTAATTTATTCCACTAAACTAGCCAGCTCCGTAGTAGGCTAACTTTCAAGCATAGTTTAGCTGTGTTACAAAGAATATCGAACAGGCGGAAAGAAAATCCCAAAAGACAGTTCCGTCAAGTGTCTTTTCTCGCTCGCTTCACTTTTGTCACTTACCGGATGTCTGTGTTCGGAAACATACGTAAGTTCAGACCTCTTTCTCACAATGTGACCAAGCATGAATATGAGTGTTTACGTCCATTTCACTTTTAGTTTTACATTTCTTGTGTTCGCAATAACCGTGCCACATTAAACATAGGCCTAAAAAATGAAATGCTCTATTGGCAAATCAATGTTCGTTTAGGCATTCCATTTCCTAATTGTAATTGCATTATTTGGGACTGAAATCTATCTGAAACACAATGTGACATTGAAAATGACATTTCTTTGGCACCATATTTTAAAAAATATTATTTACAGAGTTTTTACACTTTTTCCGTTGGCGCAGTAGAGAGGTGGACAGGAGATGTCATACAGCACACGGCTTAATGCCAGGATGGAACCCGGGTCCCTGTGACAAGGACGGGCTTTCTATGGCATGTGCCCTTTGCCTGGTGAGCTACCAGGGAGCCCTTAATGAATCTTAAAATAAACATGAGTCAAATATTCTATTATTGCGCCTGCTGATGATATTGACGTAGTCTCATCATAACTATCTCAATGTTAATTTATATAAAAAAGTAGGCTACTAAATTACGCATTTAATCTGTCTGCAATTTATGGCCAAGCAATTTCCCTCGCCTTGTTAATCACAGCAGTATCGCCCTTTTGTGTGATACATTGTTAGTGCAGAGTTCCAGTGACGTATTTCTCTAGCGAGAATAGCACCGCTCTTTCTGGTTTTTGCGACATCTTATCTGCTTTTTGACAATCGATATTTCCGGGCTGCTTATGTTCTCCGTGCGCGCACACAATGCCAGTTTGTACAAGCCTGGTTTGAGTTAACGTTGACTGGAGACGGCTGAATTGTGTTTATGGAACGGCTTGAGGCTTAAGTGAAAGTTGACGTTTGTTCAAGCCAGGCTTTTTCTATTAGGCGCGGATTGCATTAGCGCGGTTGATGGAATACCCCCCTGGTCTCAGTCGGTTAACCCTGTATAAATAAAATAAATAATAATAATACTAATACTATTGGAAGACACAAACATTTTGTGATGCTTTTTAACCAACCTCTTTAAACCTCTTTTCAAATGTGTTACGTAAATTCAAATGGAAGAACAGGCTGATGAAGTAATGCAGATCAGATTCCTACTAATATTAAATTAGGGAGCAGTACCCTACTCTTCCTCAGAGTAAATTCGTCTTGTAAATTGGTTGGAACCAGGGGCTGTCAAAAGCTTGCTTACCATGTTTTTTTAATAGGGTTGCTATGGCTTTAAAACTGGTAGTGCCATCCGGTCAGTCAGTCTTTTTCTAAAGTAATAGGTCATGCCTTAGGAAATGCAATCACATTTTTATCAGTATGCATTGTGTATTAGTTCATTGTTGAGCACACATAAGGCTTTGTGTTTGGAAAAGCGCTATATAAATTAAATACATTACTATTATTATTATTATTATTATTATAACTTGTTGCCATGCTTTGGTGGCTCAAGACTGGTCACACATAACAATGGCAAGATATGATATATCTGTAGATGATAATTCACACAAGAAATGTGGAGGGAACTGGATTGCCGGATGGAGAGCAGATGGAGCGTCTGTGGTCCTACTTGCAGCGCTTTGGAAACGTCACAAAGGAGATGACACCATCCCATCTCATTGATCTCCTGATTGATGCTGTCCTCCGACGCAGGATCAAGACCTGTCATATACAATGTTAGTGTAGACCATCAGAAATTATTTTGATTGATCCAATGTCAAAGCTTTATTTCTTGATAGACCTTGGTTTTATGTTTTAGGGATGACAGTAGAGGCCATCAAAGATTGGGGGAGAAATCTAAATGCTATCATGGGGAGACAAAGGTGTACTCTTTCTTGGGAGGAGCAATACGCAAAACTGGTTCAACAACACAATCTTGCAATGTAAGTGATCAAGGCTAAATTTAAATGTTGAAAGAGAGATCTTTAACTATGGCCAGATGAAAATGTGTGCACTCATTCTTTATTTCAGGACATAGCTAGGAGTATGTTGTTTCTGTTGTGGGTCCGGTTCAACGAGCAAAGAAGTACATTTTAAAAGGTTCACTTCTTTAGTTAGAGGCATGGCTGTGACTTAAGATTTTCTTCTTTGTTCAGCCACTAAGTTTTTCATTCATTATTTTGATAAAAAATGTAAAACAATGCTGCAAAAGATAAAAGGTGAAACACCACATCAGAGAGCGATAGTCAACAACCAACACTGCCTTCCAAATTGCACTGCAATCATGAAAGCAAAAATAATTGCAGACCATTCTCAATGTAACATATGGGCTGGTTTTAGAGAGAAAGTTTCTTTGTGGGCTGATCTGAAAATACGCAGGACAGGCAACTGCAGTTAATAATGCAAGTTATTAATATTATCAAGTGACATGATTGCAACATTTGTGTGTAGCTAAAAGCTTACATTTACCTTTTTTTTTCTCTGACCAATAGACAGCCAAACCATTGCCATCTGCCATCTTGGAGAGAGCATAGAGCAGAAGATTCTCTTTTCAACGTCAAACAGAGGGTCATACTTCTTCATTCACTCAAACAGTGAGCCATGGAGGAGCGGTGTTACATCGAGGCTGATGTTGCAGCGGCCAAGGATTACTACAGCCATCAGCAGGAGGTGTTCCATGGGGCATCCCTTAACTATGCCGAACATAATCGGTTTTGCATAGAGGAGCTATCCTATAAAAAAAAAGATAGGAAGACCGCAACTCTTGGCAGAAGGCGGTAAACTTTGAAATGGATTTGGCTGTAAACTTTGAAAAGGATTTCCTCAGTGGCACACCGGTAACAGATGTGCCTGAAGAGGAGGGGTATGAGGATGCGGATGATGAGGAAAAAGAAGACGAGGAAGAAGTGAATGACGATGTGGAGGAGGAAGTAGAGTTTTTTTAATCTCACAATATTATTGAATGTATGTTTATTTTAATGTTGTTTTATTATTTTGGCTGTTTAAATGTGCTGTATGTAAGTTTGAATTTCTAGCTATAAATTACAGTTTTATGTTTTTTTTACGTTTATTACATACCTCCTGGAGGATATCATTAACCAAATGCTCAGGGAGAAGGTGCGCTATATATGAGCGCCCTGGGCCCTGTATTCAGCTTTTAAAAAATCTAGGGACGCCCGCCTATCCCCAACCAATCAGGAGAGTTTTTGCAAGGAGTAAGGGCTATCTGCCTGTCAATCACCTCGCGTGCACACTCCTAGGTAAAATACATACAGCGTCACCCTCCAAACAAGCTTGTTACAATTCGCGTCGCAGACAAATTAGCAGCGGTGTGAACTAGTACTTGCAAGGCGGCTGAAGTCGTTGCATATCGTCGCAAAAGACTTGGCTTGTCATATCGCCAAGCACAGTTTAAGGACGTTAGGAAGTATCGCGCCAGATTTATGTCAAAAAGGCTTTATTTGTTTACATGCATATGTTGGATATACTCGGCAACGTATAGTAGCTATGGTGCCAATCACAGCTAAATAAAAACGATTGTCATGCACTAGCTCATGCTAATAGGAGAATAAAATTATGAAATTACTTTTGTCATGTCATTACAATGGAAACGGTAATTTGTGTCTGTGCTCGTTGCTTTGGTGTGAACCACTCAGTTTTAGAGCGTTTACGATCAGATGTTCTGGATTCTTTTGTTTCTCACCTCATCATACATGGCTTTATGCGTTGTTGGTGAGAACCAAAATATGCTAAACATACATGATTCATGAAACACTGCCTTGCTCAGGCTTATGAAGTCAAGTCAAATTGCATGGGCATGTGTGGGATGGGCCATTGAGAGGGATAGGAGGGACCAAAGACTCAGGAGGTTGGCCTTTTTGAGTAAGGTGATTCAAATTCTTGCAATTTTCCCCCCCAATTCTCTAGAACTAGATACCGCACCTTTAAAGCAGAAACAAGAAAAGAAAAAGAAAAAAAGGAAAAAAGATTCTAGAAAACAATGTATTGTGAAAACCTTTTGTTGAAACACCATTATTGTACAGGTATTGCATTGGCCAGTATTTTTCAATGTATGTTTATTTTAATGTTGCATTTCATTATGTTTTTTGCTGTTTTAAAGCTACAAAATATTCTAACACTTTTTTGGTGGCGCTTTGCACAATGTTCAGTGAATTGTTTTGAATCTTTCAGTCGGAAAGAAAACAAAAGCCATTGAATGCATGCTGCACCGTTATGAATTTTTTGTTTACACAAGGAAAAAGTCAATGAATGCACTTTCATTACACGTTAGACTTCCCCTGAACAAAAAAATAAACATGTTAAATTTGTATATATTGTGGTTGTTAAATTCAGTGTGACTGTTTCTTAATTTTATTAGTATATGTTTGTATTGTCCCTGCTTAAAAAAGTGTAAATAAACAATTATATTTCTTTTGGGTTGGAGTTAGGGATACAGCCTCTGTAAGTCCCAGGCCTTAGATATTCGGCACAGATGAAAATAATGAATAATTGTAACTCAAACTTAGGCTCTACAGCACCACCAAGAAATGTCAACATTATTACATTTTACAATATATTTGAATAGGTCTGGATGTCTTGAAATCCACTCCTAATGAATAAGGTATGATCAGTTTATCACTCCTAATCCATTAAAATAGCATTCACTTAAGTTATTATGTTTTTTTTTAATAAAGGGTTGTTTGACAAGTTCACCAGGGCTTCTTGAAGTATATGGTTTATGTACAGACTAACCTGTGGCAGGCTGGGGTTAGTGTTACAGCCTCTGTAAGTCCCAGGCCTTAGATATTCGGCATAAATGGACAGCTTGTAGCCCATGGTGTAGCTGTGTGATATCAAAGGTTTTCCGCAATCACAAGCCTTATAGCGCCCCCTAGTAAATCTGTATTTTTATGTGATGCATCGTATGACGCAAACATCTTGTTATCGCAAAGTCATATTATTATGTGATGCTGACGCATCGCATCTAGTTATTGTAAAGTCATATTATTATTAGGCCGATTTTTAACTACGCTCAGTTTTGTCCCAATCGATTCTATTCCAGTGACGAAAGGTCTTGGGTATTGCAGTCCAGTGCGCTTACATACAGCTAAGTGATCGGTTCACGTGTTATATTTTTAATTATTATTTTTAATCGGTTTTTGCCCCTGTTGAAATGAATGGGAAGAGAACACCACCCCTCCCATGGGGAAAACAATTCACCAGCTCAGCCAATGACTGCGCAGTGCGAACAATAGTCGCACTGGCAACGGGACTTCTGTTCACTTAGTCTACTATGCACACAGGCGTTGTACTTATTAATAACAGCAGGAATTGTTCGTGGTTTACTCTCAACGGGTCTGGATTCACTACTCTGTGTAACAGCAGTAATTGTAAGTGGCCTACTCTCAATCAAATGTGTTCGCTGTGTAAACAGTGCTATGGGCACTGAAACGTAAAGGCTACACGGGGGTTAGCTAACAACTAAATTAGAAGCCTATCAATAGACATTACACAATACAGCTAATTTCGTTTCGTTTAACAATGCTAATTTAAACGAAAAACCAGACACAAAAAAGCATAGCCTACAAAAAACCCTTTAGTTTAACTGTTGGCACATAGTCCTGGAAGCGTTCTAAAACTTATGTTTATCTACAGTATTTAAAGCATACAAGCTACGGTATCAAACACTCCCGTAAGTATTTATACGTGGTCAATAATGGTGAGCATAGAGAGTTAAAAAAACTAGGGTTAACCCAGTCGTTACATACATTACATGTACACATTAAAGTTACTTTTAATATGGAAAAATAATTAAAACAAATACAAACGTTCAAAATAATAGGAGAACGTCCCTGTATGCAGGCTGGTACGTGCTAGGAGATTAACTGCAAAACTGAATGTGGTGTTATGTTCTCTATATTTTTCTCTGTGTGACAGTTGGCCATTAGTTTAAGCTTTATGTGCATATCTGATCCAATTTGCCAGACCAATTGCCGTGATATCATGTTATTGCATTGTTAAAATGACTAAAACAAGCAGTCTAAAATCGGATTTCCAGGGAAATGCAAATTACCTGATATTTAGTTAATTTATGTCCATAGTATCATAGTCTAGATATAACCCTCTAAATTATTATTATTATTATTATTTTAAGTGGTAGGCTAAGTCACAGCCAATCTGATAATTTCCAGTTGATGTTAGGCTGTATGCAAAAATGTCACCATCAAATATGGCCTATAAGTTATTTGTCATTTACCTGATGCTTCTATCCAAAGCGACTTGCAATGACATTACGGACAGTCCACATGGAGCAATACCAGGGGTATTTCACAAAGCTTGATTACTCACTAAACTTGACTGGTAAAACCTGGTACCCCTTCAAACACGGAACATGGACTAAAGTTTACTCAGTTGGCGGGCTTTGTATGTGTCCAGGATTTTTACAGGACTGAGGTGGCAACCCTATTAACAGCCAAACTTTTATTTAGTTTAATTTTCTTCATGCAAAGATAATAATTAGCAAAGCAAAACTGTCATAACCACGGCGTAATTGCATTTTGGATAGGTTTTGGAACATGAGTTAGGTTATGGAATTAGATCGCTATCAATAATCACAAATAAATGCAGATCAATTAATAAATGTATTTCCTGATTAACATATAAATGGCGTGGTTCACGAATAAATGTATAAGGATTCACAAATAGTTTTTTGTGATTTAAATATAAGTGACGCTGTTCACAAATAAATGCATTTCAATTCACAAATGTTTTTAGACATTTATATATAAATTACGTAGTTCACACAAATATGTTTAGTTTTAAACAAATATAAAAAAAAGCTCAAAGCGGTTACATTTATTTGAAACCTGCCGAATCTGCATTTGTGAAGTGCCTAACATTTGTGGATCACATCGTATTCGTGTGTGGATTTTTGAAAGTTTCTTGCAACAGCGCGACTCACAAATAAAAAATTTTTAAATGGGGAAGTTCTGTAGCCAATCAGATATGACTTTCCCTTTCAGCCAATCACGTACGTTTATACATACTTCATGTTTCTCCTCGGAGGTTTCCGTGGAGTAATGTTGTCTACATTTGATTTACAACTGCGGCCTTCGGTTTGAAATCTGAAGCAATTTTTCAAGGTAAGAGAAGTTATATTCATGATAA